>VXBH01002210.1:0-21453 GCA_013400035.1 Rynchops niger
GCCTCCATCCTTGGCCCTAAATGTTCAAAGTGTCGAGGCCTGTAACTATTATTTTTCTGTAGTCTTCCAAAAATCAGTGCTAACGATTAAGACTTGCAGTAAAATATCACATAGCTGTAGGGAAAAATGCATCATTAAAAAAAAATCCTCACACCTTTCAGGATGGAAGCTTGGCAGCTTAACTGAAAACAAGCAGCACTTAAGTAATTCCTACATAGCCAAAAGGACAATATTCTCTGCAAAGCAAATATGTACTACAGCATGGTGGCTGGAGACAGGAAACATGCTTGTGGTTTGGTTTACTTCCAAGATTTTTTGTTTTATTTTAACAAACAGCTGCAAGGTGTTTACTCTGAAAATTTAGCACAAGGGCAAAATTCACTACTGCTATAAATTAGCACCGCAGGTTTCGGTCATATTTTGCCTATTTCCACCAGAATAGAATTTAGTGCAAGTTATTTAAATCCTACTGAAAAGTTCTTGGCAGTATGGGTGTCCTCCAGTCCTGCTATACATCTCTGGTAGCCACCAACAAGTCCAAGGGGTTTTGGTCCAAGTCTCCCTGAGCAGGGGAGAAGTTTGGGGGAGGACGTATTCACGTGCAGAAGCCAGTAAAACCTTCTTTGGCCTTTGGGAAGAATCAATCTTTTATTCCCCACTGAAGTTCCCACTCGTTTTTACTGAGTGATGTAGCACCACCACTTTGAGTTACTCTCCCCTTCCAGTTGCACCATGGAAATGGCATTTCAGGTATTTTCTACCCAGACAAAGGTTTTGTTGTTCAGATGAAAAAAAGTCAGAAAAAAGTGAGCTGGAGGGGGGTGGAGAAGGAAAAAAATAGGATGAACAGAGGGCAAAGAAGGGCCAGAACTTAACACTCCAGCACTGCAGTTCTGCACCATGATTTTCTGGGCTTTTTGGAGCTTCTTGTGGCCTACAAGAAGTCCGGAGACACAGAAGCCTCTTTTGCCACTTCCACCCCAGCTCCTTCCTACCCATTCCAAGGGGGCATATACTGGGGAGCACTCTGAGATCTCAGTTTCACCCATGTCCCCCTAGGAGGATCCAGTATTATTTTAGTAGCCTGAAGGAGTAAGGTTTCTGTCCTACCTTAACTTTTTGGGGAAGCAGCAATCACAACTGGGACATTTAATCCCACTTAATCACAACTGGGGCATTTAAAAGCCTTGCTCAACTCCACTGATGTTGAGTTACCTCATGGATGAAACTAACCTTTCCTTCAAAAGGGTTTTTCAAATGTCTTCTTGCAAACTGTACTACAAGAGTTCAGCACAGGTCATGTAACAGCCAGGAATTCTGGGTTACCAAACATAGCCAGGACATGCTGCAGATCTCTGTAGAAACAGGTCATTTATTTCAAGCTGATGTGAAAAGATTGGTGTGGGCATCTTTAGAAATCCCTTCTGGACCATCATGTAAGGCTGTCAGTGAGCCCACGTGTGAGTATCTGCCCACCCCGTTGTCTGAACCTGCAAGTTACACAGGCTGTAGATGGGCAAGAACAAGGCACTTGTGTGACTGTGTCCTTTTAACAGGGAAACATCGCATTTTCTAGGTGACTGCCTAGGTTTATTGCCTGTCAGTCACCTCACACAATACCAGGGCGGCTTCTCACAGTCTCTCAAAGTCTCATTGCTCAACAGTCATCCTCTTTAGCCTCTGTTTTTCCCACTCTTCAAGAAGTAATTCAGTCAGGCTCTTCTTCCCTCAGTTCAGCCACCTGGACAGAGCCTGCTGTTAGGTAACAATGAGTTTTAAGAAAAACAAATGCATTCAAAACAGTGCAAGACTTCAAATACGTGACCAGGTAAAGCAAACGTGGAATCCACCAGCTGCTGTTCCCTGATGGCCCTTTTTCAGGAGAAAATTTGCTGACTGTAAACAAAGTAATCACATACAAAGTGACCTATAAATAGCTGCAAGTACTGCCTTTAAAAGATAAACCCCTTCACCACGCTTTATCCTCCACAAACTGCAGCTCTCATTGAAGCTGCTGCTGCCCGGCCTTGCCTGTATGCCCACAACTGTGGGACAATGTGGGGTGAACTCCATAAAGCTCCACTGCAGATGTGAAGGGAGGATCTCCTCAGCCCTCATATTGGCTTAAGTTTTTAAGGACCACTTCCCTGTGAGGGACAACCAATACGGGTACCACATGGAAGACGGGATTGTCACTTCACTGCACCTGTCCCAGATGTAACAGGAACAAATCTGGCTTTGGTTTGCCTCAAGGGCGTTAAACCATATTTTGATACTAGTACTACAGCAAAGGAATTATCCTATTACAGTGAAGAGATTACTTGATATGCCCGCCACTGCCAGCTATTGCAAGTGTAATGACCCAGATTCCTTCTGAACAGCCAGCAGACAAATTGGACACAGCCACATGCACCTGTTTGCTGTCCTGTAACTAACTGCCTACATAGTCAATGAGTTTTTCATATAGCTACTCCAGCAGGTTAGTCAGGGGTTTCTATTCCATCAGCGATCTGAGTGGGGGATAAAAGCCGTTAGAGGATTCCCCATATCCCTGCACCTGATGGTAATTACTTTACATAAGGGAGAAGCGGGCACAGGCCAGTTACCTGCAAGGAACGGCAGCCTGGAGAAGGGGGAAACACAAGAGCCTTTCCCATGATGATAATGATTTTCCCCATGTTTATTTGAGCCTTTGATATACCAGAAGAGCTTGCCCATGTCTGGTTAGCGACCTCCTTGTAGAAATGCATGTCACACTTGACACACCACTCACCAGGAAACCTGTCCTGCTCTTGGACAGCAGAACTGAGAGGTATGTGTGTGAGGATGCTTAGTCGGAGGGGCTCTGCAACCCAATGTGTTTCCAGAGGAGCTCTAACAAATTAGATGCCCTGCAAAATATTGGATATGGTTTCACTACCAGGACAAAATGCAGAGGGAAGGAAGGTGGATGAAAACACCTCAGCTCTGCTTATTCATTCAGGTCTTTATCATTCTTTTCTGCATTTTGTGAATAATGCTGCCATGAAAACCAAGGATGCACCTAGATATACTGAGATACCTGCTCCCACTGAATGCAGTCTGTGCACTGCATGAAGATCCAAACCAGCATCTCAGCGTTTACAACCACTTTCAGCTAGGGGACAGGACAGGCTGAACACGGATGTGTCAGTGGGTGATATGCAAAAACAATCCTGGGGACAGACGTAGGCCTTTCATCTCCCAGGTAAGTGTTTTTACCACTCATCTACAGAGCCAGGCTTGCTCCTGTGAACACAAGATTTTTGGTCCCAGGAACACTGTGTCCTTCTCCACAGTGGCCCACCTTCAACTGTGAGAGAAATGGAAAGCCTCCATTTACTCCAACTACCCTCTGCTTTAGTAGTTACATCCTTTTTCTGGGAAGCAGAATATGAATTGCCAAAGGAGGCAAAGAGCTGAACCTGGGTGATCCATAGAAAGCACGCCAACTTTGAGGCCAGCAGTTTCACAAAGAGCAGTGGTGGTCTGTGGGGACTTGCTTAAGGAGCATGCTAGAAACACCTAGCATAACTTACACTGAGCTTGCTAGAAGGCACAAACCTTGGTTGCATAGTCTCTTCCTGCCCAATATGCAATGAGCCAGGCTTCTTCCCACGTCAGCCCTGATATTGCATGTTCGGCAACCACTGCCCTAAACAATTATTAAAAATCACTCCAGAAAAGGGGACTTGGACAGGGGTTTAAAAGATATCAACATTTGCAACTGCTTTTGTGAGGGCCTTGCCCGGGCAGGTTAAATAGGGTCTGTGGACTAATGGATGGAGCTTCCATTGAGCATCTTACAAAGCAGTGTTTAGTTCTTTGACACAGATCTGCCCAGTGCTGCCAACAGTCATGCTGTACTGGGATGTGGAAAAGCACAACTGCCAGTAGTCATGCCATACTGGGATGTGTAAAAGCACAACTTGAGGTGTTTGGGAAGCTCTTTGGTCAGTAGGAGAGTGCCTAAAGAGCAGAGGCACTTGGGAGGTCAGGCAGCCACTGAGATGATGTTTTTTAAGTCACAGTTTTAGATTCAGGTACCTAAATTATTCCCGTGTCTTGGCCTTGAGGCTAATTATCCTTTATTGGATCTAGCCCCCGGTACTGATACACTTAAGACATGGGCACAGAAGGACTTTAAAGACAGACTGTTACTCCCGTGGTGTGATTAAAAACTCCTCACCATCAGTATTGCGCAGCATGAGGAAGGAACCAGACCAGGAGAAGCGATGCTGTATCACCCAGGAGAAGAGTTCAATGAGTATTTAATGCTGGCCCATGTAAGAGGTGAGAGCACCAGAGGCTGCACATCAGCCTGCACATCATTAGAGGCTTTCTGCTTGTTTACACAAGATAAACGACCGCAAAGCAGTCTGAGCGAGTCAGTCTGTGATTTCCTCAGGTATGCCGCTGCCCAAACTGCTTGGCCAGACTGTCATTTGGCAGAGATTTTATTGTCTAAAATCAGGGATACACAATGGCTGGACAACAGCTGCATTCTGCCAGACCTCAAGGCCTAATCCGAAAAGCCCCCAAAATGGGCAGCAGCCAAAAGCGCGTGTGGACAGTGAGACAGCTGGACAAGCAGAGCCCTGCGCTCATCCCGATGAGCAGTGCCCCTCCCTGTCTTGCCTTAAAACTGTCACAACTCTATCCAAAGGGGAATCGGCTTAAAGCGCTAGTGTTAAACTATTAGTCATTTATTGTAAAATTAATCCCTCATTTAAACTGCAATCCCTCCAAAACCCCGCTTCCAAGCCTTCCTCCTTTTTACCTCTAGTCCTTTTCTTTTAATAAAAAAGGCAGCATATCTCTGAGAGCCGCAGCTCATTTCCACCTCCAGATGTACAAACATCGCTATAAGCCAGTTTGTATGTCATAAATGAAGAACTGATGGGTTTTATCAAAAACAAACATATGCACATATACACACACATGCTCACACACAAAACAAACAGAATAAGCACAGCGGGGGGACAGGAATGCCAATCTCTGAGTTAAAAGGCCATTTGAGGCCTCAGAAAGTTCACTTTGTTCCTTGTTAACAGTTAATAAAATTTTATCCCCAGCTATTACTATGTAAAAATAACTTTTGCGTTCAAGCACATGGTTTAAGGAAACAATACTCCAGCGTCATAATTAGCTTAAATCAAGCATGAATTAAAAATACTATTAAAATGACAACTTGTACAATACCATCACAATATTTTAATTATGTGCAATCCCATTAAAAAGGAAGAACAATTTGATACAAAATAATGGTTTTAAAAAAAAATAATTCATGCTTCCTTACCGTACATACAGAAACATGACATAGTGAGTGGAGAAATTTGGGGAAATCCTCCCAAATTTCTGTCCCTTCAGATTAAGCATAACATGTTAAAACATCAGAACTTCTTATGAAATGGAAAATCTCAGATAAAATCCTGACCAGATGTGTTGAGGCTAAATTATATCTAGAAATTAAACCCAGAAGCAAAGAACTTTTCATTTGCTTTGTTGACTGGGTCTTTAGGACCAGCATTTTCCTTCCATCTTGATGACCAGAAACTTCATTTCTAATGAAACTGTGATTTTTATAATCACATGACTCCTGGAGCTGGAGCTTTATGGAAAAACCTATGAAACACCACAAGTCAAGATAAAGTGAGCGGTGCCCATACTTAACCGCTCACATTGGGAAACTCTGTTTTGTGGGATTTTGCCCTTTTGCTTCCTTTCTTTCATAAAATGGCTTTTCTGTATTCTTGAGTGTATTGGGGTCTCTCAGATGAAGGCCTGTAAGATGAGGAGTGGAGGACACAGGGCTGCCCCCAGGGTGCTGCCACGTCGATTTTCACCTGGGGGAACCACTCAGACAATAGTGACTGCCCTTGCCCTTCCCAAAAAAACCACAAGCTTTGCGGCTACAGGAAGATTGCCTTGCAAGGGCTCCCTTCCATGGCATGCCCCTTCTTAAGGGTGAATGGAGGCATTTAAGAGCCCTCACCTCTTGTGACCACACCATTTGGGTGGCCGAGGGCACTGGGGGAGGCTTTAGAGATGTTGTTTCAGTGGTGCCCGTGCATGCCTAGCGTTTTACCTACCTGGCCCCCCGCCACCCGAGGCGGCCTCTCACAAGCCGTGGGGCAGCGGGTGAGGGCCACAGCAAGGCCTTGGCTCACCCGACAGCCATTTCTGCCTCAAACACTGTAAATCTTAGTTACCTTGTTACTCCATCATCCTCCCCCCTCACCTCCCTTTTGCGGCCTTCAAGGGAACCCCCTCCCACACAAACTGCAGTACCTGCATAACGGAATGGAAGGAGCCTGGGACAGTACCTGGCCCCGTCCTGGCCTGGAGCCCATCTCTCCCCACACCACCACCATTGGTGGTGTGTAACTGCTTCGGAGGCAAAAGCCCACCCTGATCATAAGGTGTAAGGCACACACAGAAATGGCCACACACACACAATATGGCGGCCCCTCAGGTTTAGCCACGAGGTGTCATCTGTCTCGTACCATCCCAGCGCTGTGCCCTGTGGCGGGGTGACCCTAGACCATGCCCCACATGCCACCAGCAATGGCACCATCGATGGGCCAGGCTGTGGTGGCCCTGGCCAAGGGTCCCACTTCTCTGCCCAGCACGGTTCTGTGGTGGCTGATGGGGACAGGCACCCCGGTAGCAAGGTGGCCTTAGCCGGGTGGGTGCCATCCCCGCCTCCACACGCCAGCAAATGCTGTCATGGTGCCCGGAATGGCACATGATGGCTGAGGGGACAGCCCTCAGCTGCCCATAAAGGCCTCGTCCTGTGACAGCCGACAAATAAAATGGCTGTGGGGTGAGACAGGGTGTCAGGCTCCCCCGCTTCGATGGGCTGAAGTGCTGAGCTTCACCAACCAAACGCGCCTTGCAGAGATTATTTTGCTAGGTGAAATTATTCGCTACCATGGAAACGAGTGAAGAATGAGCAAAACGATTACAACCGAAATACCTACTTAACAAGTTAGTTACTTGCAATGAACTTTTATTCCTTTCCTCCCTGCAATCAGATTCGCCTGAAACACCAAATACTCATCTTCCCTGTGAAAGAGACAGTTAAGGCCTTCTGGCAATTTACATTTATTAAAAGTCTCTATTTTTGTCTTCATCTAGTCACATAGCTTGGATCATCCACATATCTTCTGACTAAAACCCTGAAAACACAATGTCCAAGACTTTGGGAACACTCTGTATTTGACTAGCGCCAAGTGGAATGTATTACTAGATTACACATATGATCTTCGTTATCTGGGATATTTAGCATTTGGCGCGGGACCCCTGGAAGATAACATGCCAGAATCACTTACTGTGTGTTGGGAGAAGGAAGAGCAGCCTCTCGGTGAATGGCACAACACTGCTTCAATGTACAAAAGGGGAAAACCACCTTGGAAACTTGTGAAATCCTCATATTTTACCTTTAACTTCTTCAACTATAAAAGCCACATCATAAAATTGGGTGCGGGTGACTTTTTAGGTCCTTACTTTTCAGGTTCTTTAAAGATTTGTTCATAAAACCTTTTTAAATTTATGCTTAACTTTTTTTAAGCCCCTGCTTCTAGCTTACACCAAAATAACATCATAAACAAGCTTCACACTATAAGAAAGAGTCATTTTATTACCAATATTTTAGCACCTTTAGTGTGTAGACACACATATCTATAAATGGCCGTGAAGACTCAGAATTGTGAAATTAAATTAATAAGTTTAAGCATGTAAAAATATCACTTTCAAAGATCCGTTGAGGCGTGCATTAGGAAAGGAGAAGCTGCCAGTGATGGCAACACAGGATTTGGCTGTCCCTGCGAGGTAGCCAAGATGCGAGCAGAAGCCCGCCAACACAGAACAGAAACTTGGGAGTCTGGGCTTTGTCACATGCAAAAATTGTTTTGAGGGGCAGCAGAACAAAGGCTGAAAATTTGGCTTGAAACAAGTCTTTATTATTCTGTATCAATTATTTTGAGATGACAAGACCCGATGCTTAAATCCAGGCCTCAGTCATTTCTGTTTCAAACCCATAATTTGTGTTGCATGGAGGTATATCATTAAGTTGTGCAGTTTTCATTAAAGGACACCAAGAAAAAGTAAGAGGAAAATTACAACCACAGAACAGGTCCAGGGCCAAATACAACTAACCTGAATCCTTTGTTGCTTTCATACACATTAATGCAGTTAACAATCAAACTTATTTTTCCTGCATCTGAGTATCAGCCAAGAAAAACATCAAAAGCTTACTTTTCCAATGTGTTTCTAGAATAACTTTGCTCAAAGTGCTTCCAAAGAGGCCATCTGATGATGTGAAGCAGTCCTTACATGCCTACTCATCACTATTTTGTAAGGAAAGCGAAACCGCACAGAAAAAGGAAGAGAAACAAGAACAGGAGGCAATGAATAATCTGCATATTTTCATCTCTTGGAAGTAAGGGCCCAAATTCCACTATAATACCTGTGCTATTTACTATGTTCCTCTGCTGCCTGCAGTTACGGTTGAGTGAGGCAGGGATTACAGTGTGGTTGCACATCTGTACAACACCGTGCCATACAGCCATCCCAAGTCTTCTGTAGGCCAAGTATCTTGTAACTCCTTTTATATGACTGACATGGCAAGGCAAGATTTGCAAGGAAGGATTAACTTTCATTAAACCAAATGATATAGCTGGGGAAAAAGAAGACAAGCTTTTAAGCACACAAGAATTTCAGATTTGCTTCTCTTTCAGGACTGAAGAACAGGACAATGGCACAAACAAGCTTTTTCCAGCTAGATCATCTTGTCTCACTTGCATCCTTGTGCCATCAGAGCCACAACACCACTACTATTAAAAACCCTGAATCGTCTGAATGCTAAATAGCCATCTCCAGATGTCACAATGGTTTCTTTGAATAAATACCATCAATAAACTTTAAAATGCCCCAAAGTAAGTCTGTCCAAAATGGGTGCCACCACATTTTACGAAAGTGCCCTGTATATAAACCAAGGACACCTGACGTATAAATTGGTATAAAAATACAAACTGACTTGTGCTTTTAAGTATTTCCTGCCTTTTTAAACTTTGCACTTGCTCATTAATTTCAACAAATGTTGAGGTGAGCCAGCTGCTGAGGTGAGAGGATTCATATAAATCCCTCACAGATGTTTGCTAACTTCAGATAGGAGCTTTATTATCTACAAGTCATTAATCAACCATTAACAAGTAAGTGTTATGGAGTCCCAGTATTAAGGTTCACTGCCAGAGGAGAATAATGGATTTTGCAGGCTGGCTGTGTCTACAAGAAGGGGAACTAAGAGCTGAGACAGGTCTGAGATAAAACATTTGGAGGAGATTAGAAAACATGAGAAGTCATTTTGCTGCTCTTCAGCTCACCTGAAGAGAAAGCACTTCACAAGAATTAAGCATTTACACAACAAACTGAGTGGAAAGTTCAAACTCATCCATCAGTTTGGCGATGAAGAGGAATGTGTCTCGCACAGCCAAACAAGGAAGTCGGGCACAGGTGAGAATTACTGCTCCTGTGAACAATAATAAACACCATCCAAAGTGTTACCCTCTAACTGCTAGACTTTGAAGCTACAAAATCACCTGTTCTGGCTCCGGGGTCCTCAGACTTCACACAGTACCTCTCACTACGGCCACAGACTTCAGTTCAAAACAACAGGAGCAGATAAACGGTTGCATGCCACAGGCAGGGGACAGACATGACTGAGGCAGCATCCATCCATCAACTGTGAAAGCGTCAGGGTCCGTCGGGTAGGCAAAGCATTGCCCTTACTGCAGAACACGGCAACGTTTCCCCTTCTTCCTCCTCTCCACCACAAAGTTTCTGCCAACTGGCCTTACAAAAAAAGTCTTTCCACGCACCCGGTCTGGAAATAATTCTGATCCGGGCTATACAAGCAAGACATATTTACATGTAAAAATGAACATATTTACAGGTGAGAATGTACATACTACGTGTGTATCCCACTCAGTGGCTCTCCAGCTATGTCCAATTTCTGATACTTATGGAGCAGGCAATAAAACAAACGAAAAAGAAGTAAAATTGAAGAAAAATGTTCATGTCTGAACCCAGCAGGCAAGTAACAGAAGACTGAAATATAAGCATCAAATATAGCTTATTCTCTTAATATCAAGGAGCAAATCTTAAGACAGCTTGAAGGGAAGACATTATGGAGACAGATGTTTATGAACTGCAAGAAAACCTACAGTCGAAGGGCTGAGAGAGCTTATCTTTTGCCTCCTGTACTCTCCAGTTATTGCTACTCTCCATAGTAATAGTCGGTCTCTAATTTCACAACCTCAGTTACGAATGTGCCCAGCTATGCCCAAAGGGTGGTATCACAATTATGAACATAGCGACAAATACAATGAAGAAATAATAGTAAATGAAGAATAAATATGGTAGTACAGACAATCTAAACAATTTCAGTATTCTCATGAAGAGGTTACAAAATACCCATTCACCTTATTTGAAAGATCTGGAAACAAAGTCAGAGAGAGGCCACAGAAGAAATTTTACAGACAGAACCAGAAGACACGTTGCTGGCTTTCAGTTCTAGGCTCATGCCACTAGACTACACAAAAAGGTGCAAACGTCTCTAGGAATTCATTTCTAAGTTTCCTCTTTTATCTCATAGCCAGCAAAAAGACCTGCAAGTAGTTTCAACTCACTTTCCTTTCCTATTTTGCAACTCTGATGTTTTCACAGAATACTTTCACAGGTTTCTGAAATACTGTGGAATTCTGCATGATGACAAATATGAAACCAGGTATTAGTTAGATCAACCACAAAGAACTTTCCAAAGCTCACATACTGATTACTTAACACACCACAGAGTAGGAAAAAATATTCCTTACAAAGACATCCTTTAATTTCCCTCAATAATGTTTCTTCGTAAGAGCTCCACACAGCTGGAAGCATTACCAGCCTACCAGATGGTTCACTTCTCAATAAACACTTATGTTTTGTAAGTTTAAAGTCCAATGAACTGTAGTGCAGGAAGAGAAAAGTTATGTATGCAGAGTGGTTAAATTGGCAGGTCAGGGCTGGGGCTGGACAGCGGACCAGCTCCATAAAAACTCCCATTTCTATGGTAGCTTTACATTGGTATAGGGCAGGAGGAGGAACGGCTGATCCTGGCAGAAGATGAAGACAAAAAACGTTGAATGCTTCACACCCACGCACACCCACATACACAGCCCCGCAAGCTGCTAATGCTGGATGGGAGAAGACTGTGACCACCAGATCCTGGCCCACAGCATTGTCCTAAACCTGCAGGTGCTTCCAGAGCCCCAGAGCGCCTCTACCATGCAGCAGTCCATGACAGAAACTTAGCTCAAATTAAACTGTACAATCCCACAGTAACAACTCCTGAGTTATGCCCAGTGCTGCTTAAGTGTATGAGGCAGAAAGCAGGAAAAACTCACTGACTCACCTCGAGACCGATCGAGATCTGTTAAGGGCTTTGACAAAGATCAAAGATGGTGCAGACTGGCGTCTTTGGGCCAAACTCTTCATTTTCTGTTTGGAAAGAGAAACAAAATTAAATCATAGGTGAGACTGAGAACAATATCTGCATGCATACAGAGTTGTCACAGCCAGACTCCACATGGGAAAAAGGCTGGAAAAAGGCTGAGTTACTGCCATCAGCAACCCTGGAGGGGGAAAAATGGTTGTAAAATACCACATATTGAGAAAAAGAGGAGCGCGACCAGAAAGAGAGTGATAAAGAAAAGCTGATAATTACTGTCTATGCACAGATACCTGAGGTACACTGCACCCATGAAGTAAACACCTAGAGCTTGTCCTCAACCACTTTGTGTGCCTTAATAATCTATTGCACTTTAAATTTACCAAATATTCACATCGTGGTTCAGATTTCAAATTCTTGATACATTTCTGTGTCAGACTGGATATTTACCATAAATTAGGGTTTGGATTCTGCCCACCTAACCCTACACACTGCATTGGGCCACCTTTTTTTTTTCCAAATCTATAGAGATGAGGGCGTTTTCCTTTCCTACTAACTTAGCTGGAGCATTACGTCTTGTCTCTCAGTAGTCAATAATGACATTTTTTGTCATTCCTGATTATGTATGGGACAAAAGAGGAAAGTGAGAGGCAGGGCAGTTCTTAGCACAGAACTAGGAAGGAAATGGGAAAAAGGAGACACTCAAAGACAGAGAATGCAGAAGGGGAAAAAAAAACAAAGCATAGGGAAGAGATGAAAATGTCAGTAGCTACCAAGGGAGCATGGATTCCCATGGAATGAAGTTGAACACTACAATAAAAATACTGAGCAAATAAACAACACCGCTTTCCCCAGAGGCAGAAATTTTCAAAAGCAGCCGCAGGAGACAAAACTGCACATTTCCCTAAACAGAAATGTATTCCCCACTGTACCCTCTCCCTCCTGCAGCCAGAAGCAGGACTAAGGAGTCCTGGCCCTAACTTTGGAGCTGCTCTCTAGAACCGGTTGTGCAGCCTGCTGCCAAGGTGCATGACCTCTCCTCTCACTCACCCTCCACCAGAAGGGTGGTTGTTACCTTATTTAACTCAAATGTTTTTCAGAATAAACTGATGAACAAAAGGGCCAGGGCTGAACTCCTCCTGAGACCCTGACAGGACAGTTTCCAATGCTGGCGCGGTCCCTTACACCCCTGAGAGCCCACCAACAGGTGAACCTTTGCCAGCCATGAAGTCTCTGGTCTCAGTTAATCGCAAAACAAGACTTTCTTTCCTTATACTAAAAATAACCACTGAGTAGCAGGAACAGATATGTTAGGGAACAACCGATTCTTCTGCCAATGCAAGTGCTGTATGTGGCACACATTTTGTTTGAGCAGGTGCACTGCGCGCTCCCCTCAGAGAAATTAAGATCTACAGTACTACGTGCTTGACTTACTTTTGGCAAGTGTTATTTCTTCTACTCATTGCAGTGCATTTGTTACTGTGTCATTTTTTTGGTTCCTCCTTTATTTATGTAGAGCACGCTTGTTTGTTTTGTCAGATACTCAGTTACAGCTATTATGCAGCAATTGTTATAAATTCAAATGTGTAATTTCAATTCACCTTTAAAAAATATCCCCTCCTCCCTCTTTCTTTCATCAAAAAATAACCTTCTCAAGACTGATAAATTAAGCCGGTGAACATTTAGATGTCTTCTATCTCATCAGAAAATAACTGGATAATAATTTAATAGATTACTAACAACATAGATGCCCATTTTTGCTAGGTTTGAGCAAAAAAGAAAGAAAATACTTTGCTAAATTTTTCTAGCAAATGGAATCAGTTTGTCTTAACTGCTAGCAAACCTGAGAAGCTGTTAGCATTTTGAAAAGCAGCATATCTACAAATATGAAGGCAAAAAGAGACCTGTATAACAATGCAGGCTAACATAATACAGAAGAAAAGCTACATTTTGTAGGAGTTTATATAAAACATCAACTCCCAATTGGAAATTTACTGCAAGTCTTATTACTGGGCAAGCGGCTTTCAGGGGGTGGTTAAAACTAGAGCATCTCAGCTCCTGTGAATGCAGTGGAGGTTTGGTTATCTTAGATCCCTTGGCTTTTCAGGCCTGAAAAGGAAGCCACTGAAAAAAACGCAGCATTTTAAAATCTCCCTCAATTATGGCAATTTTTTTCATGCTTGGGTTAGCAGCACTGAATAGTGCCTGTGGCAGTGAGATTCCTGTCTTGACTTAAATGTATGAGGACCAAAGTAAAGATTAGGACTACAGCAATAGCTCAGGCTGGAGAGGACCCCAGAAGGCCTCTGGTCCAGCCTCTCTGGACCTGCTGAGAGCAGGACCCGTAGGACCAGGCTGCTCCAGACCACCTCCAGTCCAGGTCTGTGTTATCTCCGAGGATAAGATTCCACAGCCTCTCCAGGCAACCTTTTAACACAGCTACTAAGCAAAGCTTAACACAAATAAAAGCGCCTTAAAACATAAAAAGACCACTGATGAGATTTGGAAAAGGAAAATTTTCACAGCAGCAGTGAAGTGAGTCAGGTCAGCTGTATGCAAATAAAAACATTACACAGAGACATTGACTACAGACAGAAAGGGAGGGTTTGTTTTTATTTTGCTACGTACAGAGTTTGAGAAAATAAAATAAGTGACCATCATGATAACTAGAATTGATTTACTTTGAGAAGGAAGAGGACAAGTTCATTTTTGGCTAAGTTGGGCACAGATGCCGGCTCTCCTCGGTTTCACTGTGTTTACACGTGCAAAGATGTCACCCTGGCAATGCAGAGATACATCCTGAACAGCTGTAGTCAGAGCAGATGTTTGGGAGCAAAAGGAGATGCAATGACCAATTATTTAAGCATGGGACACGGAGAAGCATTTCTCAACATGTGTCCCACATCATAACCTCCATTTTTTTCATGTAAATATTAGAAAGGTCAACACAGAGAGAAATCCTCATACTACTGGCTGAGTCACACCCATGTGAAATGTATCATAAAATCAGTACCCATAATGAATGTTTACAGTGTGCCAGATGCAAAGATGATAATCTTTGTATCAGTCAGGACAAACTAGAGTTATTTTTGCCTCCCGCATGTTCAAAAGCTTCAGTTCCCGCCCCCCTCACCTCTGATTCAGGTTTAACTTCATATTTTCTGCATTTCTGGTGGTGGTTGTCTTGACTGCTTTTTTAACAGAAACAAAAAGCTTTGCTTTTTCAGTTGTTGGATTGGTGGTACGTGTTAGTATTTGGCTAGTTTCTCATCTCGTATAAACAGTCATAGGGCTACAGATTTCAAAAGAATTCATTTACACCAGATAATGATCAGACACACACTCTGACAAACTATTTTGTAAACTGTGATGGTAGGTGGTTTATGAGCAGATCAGCCCACCATGCCGAGGACAGTAACCTTGCAAACCATCACTGAAAATATGCTGTCTCTCCTCAGGAATCATAACCCCTATGGATTGCAGGATTACAGTAAAACTTTCAGCAGTATCTCACAAGTGATTGGGTGGAGGAAAAACTTATTCCTGACTGCCCGTATTCAACTAATTTTGACTCGCAGTTTAGGTGGATAATGAAATTTATGTAAATTAATATTGCTAAGCTATTAATTCCCGTTCTGTAAAAAAGGTAACATACAGCAGCATTTGCATGATGTCCTCTAAAAAAATGGAATCGAAGATGAAGCACTCTCTTGTACTTTGTGTGTATCACTTAACTATATCAAGCTTAGAAAAAGAATGGCAGAGAATAGATTAAATAAAGAATGTATGAAAAAATTCATTTTCACTGAAATACTATTTCATAGAATCACAGAATGGTTCGGGTTGGAAGGGACCTTAAAGATCATCTAGTTCCAACCCCCTGCCATGGGCAGGGACACCTCCCACTAGACCAGGCTGCTCAAAGCCCCATCCAGCCTGGCCTTGAACACTTCCAGGGATGGGGCATCCACAACCTCCCTGGGCAACCTGTTCCAGTGTCTCACCACCCTCACAGTGAAGAATTTCTTCCTGATATTTAACCTAAATCTCTTTCTTTTAAATCTGTTTCTTTTTTAAATCCGTTTCTTTTGCGACAACAAGTAACAGATATACAGTGTTCATAATATTTTACAAATACCTAGAGAAGTGAAAACCTGTGCAATAAGCCGATACCCGCCTGCAGCTGCTGCAAAGGTGTAGGAGGTGGGAGCAGGCAGCAGGTGGGCTAAGGCAGGGGCTGTGCCGTGAGTCCCTGGGAGCACACTGCCCACGCCACCAGGTTTTGGTGCCTGACCCGAGGTGATGGTCAGACACGTGCAGGAGGATTCCTCTCACCCAGCCTCAGACTTGCACACCTGAGCTGTTTGCCCTTTGCTCCTTTTATAGGCAACAGAGAGAAAAGAACATGTTTAGCACACCGTTCATCTTGTCCTAGAAGTGCTGATTTCCTTCAGTGACGGTAAAAGAAAACTAAGGTGACGAAGAAAAATTAGTTAATCAGCTCAATTCTCTCCCTGCTATCTGAGCAAAGGACAGGGAACAGACAAATTTGTGAGCTCAGTAACATAGGGAACAATTGACTTCTCAGAGAGTGGTCTGAGCTTAGGATGAGAATATTATATTACCTGATGCCTATTTAAGACATTCATATATGAAATAGTTGAAAACTGTATTCAGTTCCTGACTGACAGGTGAGGGTGGCAGAAATGCCTCCTCAGCAATGTGCAGATACCCTTGTAAAAGCCTCCCCAGAGATGAAAGGATTTCAGGCTCCTGATTTACAGGCTGGCTCCAGAAGTGGGTCAAGGCTGGGACATGTGCCTGGGTCATTTAACAGGGTGACAGGGACAACACTCAGATGTGCCAATACCTTGAGCTGAAGATTGCACTCAAGTGGCTAAGCTCTCCCTCTCACTGCTTTATATTTCTCATAAAAAGAAGTCTGATTTTAACAAAGCCTACTCTTTAAAAGTATCTAAGTTAATAATCATGAGAGATTTCACTCATGCAAAATCTGCTCTAGTTGTCTGAGCAACAAACCCCATCTGTGGCATACGTTTCTGGTTTGAACCAGAGATACAAACCAAAGCACAGAACACAAACCTTTACCAAAAACTGGAAGGCAAAGTTCAACTAACTGCCCGACAATCAAAAAATCAAAACAATCCTCGGCACCTAGCAGTTAATTTTCCAGGACAACTGGGCATGGCTCTTCCCCCTCCATCACTGGGCTACTTACGAGAGGCAATAGATCATTTTTTCCTACATGCCATAATCCAATATTTGTTAGACTTACAGCATAGGGTTGTCTAAAAATACCAAAAGTAACAAGAATCTTTTATACTTTAGTAAAGCAAGAAATGGCCCTATGCTGACCTATAACAATCCTGAGCCCTTATAAACAGGGTGAGGAGATGAGTGCGTTTGAGCTCCTGGCTCAGGCAGTAGAGATGTCTAGGCCCCACGGAGAGCCCATTTACCATAAAGGCAGAGCAGGTGACACAAGTATGTGCTTTTGTTTATGCTGGCAGAATACTTTTACTTACAAGGACCTTCCTAAAAAGAAAGCCATTTTTGGAGGGATAACCGTGGAGAAAACAATCGCAGGGACACAAGAAGAAAGAGCTATCAACACAGTGGAAGCAAAAGCACATCACCACGGAACAGCAGCTGCTAGAGAGCACAGCAAAGACGGACACTAAAGGCCATCTCAGAGCAGAAAGAAAAACTGACAAAAGCAACTACAAGCAAAAAATGTTCTACCAGTTACCTCCCACAGGATACCAATCTTTGGAAGCACTGATACCGATGCGTTCAAACAATCTCACCCATTTACATCAAAATACAGAGATGTGGCAGACTACTAAATATGTGGAGGAGGGGAGGATAACATATTTAGCCTACGGGTCCTACTGTCAGCTGCACGGCACCCACAGTGCTCCGACCAGCGATTCTGGTTGTGGTGGTTTTGATGAAGCCCAAAGTTTCCCTTCAAGCCAAACACAGAGCGGGAAGGTTAACGCACGGTCATGAGTCCACCTCAGTCTCTGTACAGCAAGGCTTTCTTAGGAGCAGTTTACAGATGACAGGGGGAGGAGATTATCCCCCATTCCACATGGATACTTCAAGCAACATTAAGTAAACAAGCAATGATTCTGTGATATGCAGTTCTGGGGTATTATGACATGCCAAGTCCCTCTCTTTCCTACTGCCACCATGAGTGACAAAAAAAAACCCCAAGACTATGAAACTCAAGAACTAGAACACACTGTTTTATGCATAATTTTCAATTTATCATCTCATGGACAAACAGAGAAAGGATTGCTATAGCTAGTTTGTAATTAAAGCAGTCTCAGGGGGCACATCACTACACTAAGTTACCATACACCAGCACAGCCTGCCACGGTGATTTCAACCTAAGGACCAACTACGTGGATGACTTCATTAAAATAGGGGCTTTTTCAGTCCTCATGAAAGATAAATTTGCTACAGCATATGTCTGCGGGATGAGAAGAATTGTCCATCACTTCACTAAACAGTGCCAGAAGTGTTCCTGGACAGCCAAGATGCCTAGCACTACCAGCTGTGATTTTGACAGCAACCCCCCAGATCCTCAGACGGGATCACAGTAAAGCGCACAGAGACTCATAGGAAGAAGAAATCTCTTCCTTAAGGAGCTTTATGTTAAAAAACATATATATATATACATAAGGACATGAGATCAAGGTATCATCAGGTACAATGGCAAATACATACTTGATTCACCTTTGCGGAGAAAGACAGATGAAGGGCTGAAGAACATGTATGACTACCTTTACTCTTCCAATGCCATTAATTCGCTTGAATTTTATCCATTTAATACACTTTTGGGGAAGACTACAACTCTCCTTTGCCCATCAGTAAACTGTTGCTGTATATGTGATCAAAATCACAAAGAAACACATTCTATGGTGATAGAACAACATATTTTAAGTCTCAAACCATAAATACTATTTTGCTTAGCGTGCAAAATGGTTAACTTTTTGCACATTGTACAAGTAAACATAAAAAACTGCTGAGCCTCAAAAAATTATAAGTAGTCACTTGAAATCTTCAAGGAGGCAGCAAAAAATCCTAAGAGTGAATTCTTATGTTACCAAATATTGTCTTGGGTAAAATATTCAGGGTTGGTTGGAATATAGCCGCTCTAAGAAAAGAGAAAAGTGAAACACCAGGAACTTATAAATATGGTTAAATGACCACAGCTGCTACTGCTGACACAGTTACACAGGCATAAAAGACATCTCTGCTGCATAGTTTATTTTGATAAATTCGTAGAAATAAGCTCTATCAGTATAATCACTCTTACTCATGTTACTTCAATCCACTTCAGAGTTGCATCAATTTACTGCTATTGGTTACTAAACTAAACAGTCAGTACAAAACTTCTCTGTAGGTCAACCACACATAGTCCAGTGACTCCAGTAAGTCCAGTAAGGAGGGAATCTGGTCCAGCATTTCCCCAAAGCATTAACTAAAACACTGCACTGCAAAGTCACTTTTTATCAGGGTGTCTTGAATCCCTTGTAAGCATTTAACGGAGAGAACCTCCCAGTGTCTGGGAGGCAGGTTAGCAGTTCAAACTACTTTCCATGTCAAGAAAAGAAAAGGAAATGTTTCCAAGAAAATAGTTTAAATGGTCACACAAAATACATGAAAAAAGGTCCTAGACAATTTCTGTCTCCTGGTCCTATGATGTGCTCATGCATGTGATCCTTCAGCCAAGTGGAAGATGAAGTAGGAGCTCAGACAACCACAGAACAATGTAGCAAATCTCAGCTAAATAAATTTAATTTGAGAGAGGTATAGTCATGCTAATAAAAAGGAAGAAATGTTCAGTGGTCACTTAGCATCCCTATTCGGGGGTATTTGTGCCAGAAAGTAAAATCGTTGATGTTAAATACGTATTTGCAACAAAATTGTTCAACTTGACATACTGTGTCACCAGTATCAAAATTGGTTTCTTGCCAACACATTCTTCCATTTAACTGTATGCAACCAATACAAGCAGTGGAATCTCCCCGGTAGCAAGAAAGACTTTCTGTATTGTAAAACAATATGATGCTTGGGCACTGAATGGAAGGCAAAACAGAGGTATATAGAGAGTCCATAGGACCCAAGTAGTAAAAAAAAACAGTTGAACTGTCACTGAGATCCGGCTTCAGGCACAATTAGGATTAGCCCACAGCTGCACAAGCATAAAGGTAGGCATCTTCTTCCCCAGACAGACACAAAGAGACGGGGTGCTAGTAGTCTCCAGGGAGCACCAGGACGGCGGACGAACAGCTGAGCAGTTGGATGGATGTTGGTGGCTGCCTGTGCTGGCTGCACAAGGTGTGCAGAGCTGCCATGTGCTGCGTGGCCCAGCCAGGGTCTCAAGTCTCAAGCTGCTCCTCCACAGGAGCATGCCCATTTGTACCCCCGTCGCAAGTGCCTCCACACTGAGGAATTCCAAAAGGGCTGCCAAGATCCTTAAGAAGTAATATCCCCGCTCCCTTGTCAGTGCTGGCAAAAACAAGGTCTGTGTTCCTTCGACTGTGGACTCTTTGGAGCAGGAATGGGAAACACAAGTGCTACCATTAATATTTGTCCTCAGAATGCTGAATCATGAAGTAGGACTTGTAAGAAAAAAATGTTCATCTTCATAGTACTTGAGCATTCCTTCTCATTTCATGCGGGTGCCTGGCATCAGGGTTCTGCCAGGCTGGAAGGTACATGGTACTCTGTCTTCAGCAAAAATGAAAGAAATGATAGAAGAAAAAGCAAAGCTGCACATTTAGCCACCTCAATTTAGATGGCAATACTTGGAGAAGGTGAGTATCTACTCCATCACTTTGTCCAGCTAGGCAGTAGAAGGTACTCCACCACTTTGCAGAGGTGTATCACACTCCCTCTTCAGAAACCGATCAGGTATTAACTGCAGCAAAGCGTGATGGAAATCTTGGCCAAACACTCTCCATACAACCATTTCACCATTGGCAGCGGTTGCCATGAGAAGTCCCCAGGGCCGAGGTCAGGCTGGAGCGCTATGTGCCTTGGTGGGACACGGCACACACGGACACATCCCATGGAAATGAAAAGTGTCGTTCCCCAGCCTGAAGAGATGCTTTGGCAGGAGGAGAGGGACCAGGATTCTTCTCTGCACCTCTGTGCCGTGGCCAGGAAAGCCCCAGCCACCGCTCAGCCACAGGACTGGACACAAGCTCGGCCTCTACTATGACACATCCTCAATTTGTGTCACCAGGTGGGCAGATTTAGTAAAGGACACTGTAACCTGGCCAGTCGTTCTAATCCTGCCAGCCTGTTTGGCACCTCTAAAGACAAGGCAGCGCATACATTTACGTGTCATTGTCAGGCAAAATTGGTAAGGCAGGAAGGTACCGGCTCTACTTTGGGTAGAAAAAACACTACAGCACTTGCTGAACCAAGAAGAAAAAAAGAGTTCCTGTTTTACACAGTGGGAAAAATGGGGTTATTACAGCCCGCTCGTTACAGCAAAATAGAAGGCAGAAACAAGTACTTGTCTGCACGCAGAAGTGAGCATTTTGCACTTGATCGTGTCAGATGCTGAAAAGCAATTTGAGACATCAAACAGATCTTACAACCAGTTTTGAAGACGGGATGACGCTCTTTGGCTATCAATTGTGATATACTTAGCGAGCGCAAGGCGCTTCCTTGGGAAGCTGCTCTTATATTTCTCTTGTACAAAGCACGTGCGAGGGTAGCCAGCAAAAGCCCCCAGCTCCAGCAAACCCTCCCCTGGCTCCCCCGGATACACGGGCAGCAGATCCCCCTGAGCTACCCTGGATGATCATTCTGCAAGCCTCCCCCCAGCTCTCTCCGATACGAAACCTCCAGCCATCCATCCAGCAAAGCCTCCCCTTATGTTTCCCCAGCACCTCCAT
>VXBH01002214.1:0-41255 GCA_013400035.1 Rynchops niger
GAGGGAAGCGAAGGGATGCTCTGTGCTCTTGGGATGCGTGGAAGCCGGCAAGGTAGCCTAAACTGTACCAGGCTTGTCTTTGCCACCGAAGATGCCCAGCGCCCGTGGCTGAGGGTGAGTCTCGCCGCAGGCATGGCCGGAGCGGGGACAGGCTGAGCATCCCCCAGCCCAGCCCGGGTGGATCGGGGAAGGAGCAGGGTCGCGGAGGGCAGCAAGGCTCAGGCAGCGCTTCTGCCTGCTCTGCCTCCCGCCTCACCCCCCTTCTCTCTCCCCCCCAGCCCTCCCCTTCATCCCTGTTGTGTGTGTGGCAGCTAAAGGCTGAGGCGAGCGGGAGCGGATGGCGGATTGCACGCACGCCAGGCAGCCTGGGATGCTGGCTTTTTCTTCTTCTGGCTGCAGGCAGGGCTCGGTTTCAGACATGAGTGGAGAGAAACCTAAAAAGAAAGCTTTCTATCTAGTGAGGATGAAGCCACTGAAGGAGCCCACCACCACCACCACCACTAACAACAATGTCTCTTTTGTGATACACTGTCACATAGGCAAGGAGATCAAACACATTTGCAGCAACTGCAGTCGCGGGGAGGAAGCCCGTGACGGTGAGTGCTGAGATCCTGGGGGTGTAGGAGAGAGGCAGGGGAGCGCGTTTGGCTTGCATGGGGGGTGCGTGTACATGTGTGCGCTCCCGTCGGAGGCTGGGATGCTCGGCTTTCCCCTCCACAGATCCCAGGGAATGAGGAAAGGGAGCGCGGGAGGAATGCACTGGGCATCGATTCAGCCTGTCGATCAGAGGGATGCCAAGAGGGACAGGTCCCCTCATTTGCCACAGAAGCTTAGTGCTAACAGTTAAGGAACCAACTCTTTTTTTTTTTCCTTCCCTTTTTTCCCCTAGTTGCTATAGAAATTGCTGTGTGTATCGATTGTGTTTTGTTACCATTCCCGTGAATTTTAGATCACGGTTTTCTGCCTTGGTACATCAACTTTTTCCTCGTCGTGCTGCAGTAGTTTGCTTGACTCAACTCAGTATTTGGAAGGACTAGTTTACCTGGAATCTAGCTAGTGTGATTTTCACCATGCTGTCAAATGCATGGGGGAAACTGTATTTTTATTGGAATTAACATAGTGCTCTTCATCAGACAACTGTTCTCATCCCTTCCCCCTCTCCTTTTGGGACTGAGCAAAACCTCCAGAGGGTATTCAGAGAGTGACGGTGTAATCAATCACAGGTGTTGCTACAGGTAAGTATATGCTTTTTATGTTTCTGGCAATGCAAATACTTGAAGGCAACAATGACAAATTATTTGGATTTTGCCAAAGTCAGCAATTAGGAGAAGCGAAGAACTAAAAGGAGCATAAAAGCATTCAGGCAAAAAACAGCCTCACAGATGTTAGCCTGCATTCTTGTTCAATGTTGTATTACTTCGTTTTACTGTGTGGTTTTACATGTTACTTAGGACTGAAGGCACTCAACTTAGGACTCCCTATTAATGTGGTAGATAGATCTCATTTTCTGAAGGTCAGGGAAAGGGTTTTCTTGTGATAAATGTGAATATGAGATTGTTATCATTTTCTGAGCTGAGGTTGTTTGTTGGCACTTCATTTTTCAGCTTTTGTTGTTAAGGTTGATAGTTGTTGTTGTTATTATTAACTAAAGCTGCTTTAATTTGCTCCATGCAAAAGAACAAAATATTATTTGGGACCTGATGGTTCTTTGTCAACCAAAGGTCTGCAGTTTAACGAAGTAACTGTGGTTTTGCTAATACCTCTTCAGAATTAGCATCCTGCTAGTGTGATTATAGTTTCTTTTGATTAAACTGCAGCTAAAGCTGAACGGAATTGCTTTCAGTGGAAAGGGAAAAGATAGCCTGAGAAGCCTGGAAATCCACAGTGGGTTAAGCACCCTTACTGCTTATGCCACTACAGCAGAGGGAAGAATCTGATAAATGCTATGCAAAATGTTGAGTGTTTTCTTTCCTCCTGTGTGCTGCTGGTGACAGCAAGCCCCACAGATACTGAATGACAGGCTATGTGCAACAGCAGCAGGCACTTTACACTATTACTGTGGTTTATTTATCCTTAAAAGCAGACTAAGCCATTTGTTAAAAATATGCTTTTCTAGATTAATTGAATTGACCTAAAACTCAATTGCATCAACTTTTTTTGCTGAGATTTTTTTTTTTTTGCAACCTTGAAATCTTAGCACAGTAAGAGAAGAATATTGCTTTCCTCCCTTTTAATGCACCCATGTGTATGCATGGATGCTTATGAATGTATAACTCCAGTTACTTGTGCCTCTTAACAGACTAATAGTTTATCTATTTAGGGACTTGACTTTCTTATCGTGTTTGATTATTTAGCTTCAAACCATTAGATACTGTGAGGGGAGGGTATGCCTCTTGACAGGAGATAATGTAGTAACCCTAGAGAGACAAAGAATAGAGCAGAGAGGCTTCCAGCCAGCAGGCTTCCAGGGCATCTCATCGGTCCGTTTTCACCCTCGCCTTCCATGGGGTAGGATTTCATTCCACTTCATGCAAATAACTTTTATGGTCATCTTCTTAAAAGTGTGCAATACCAGTACAGCCTTAATCCTTTCTTTCCCACCAGCATGCACAGCTGAGTTTCTTTCAGAAAGTAAAGAAACTGTAGTCCCAGCTGTGCTGGCTAGGCACACTTTCTGTCTTGGCTCTAATACGTTTTTCAGGACTAAAAATTACCAGTATTTCCCTGGTTAATACCTGTTCTAGACCTTTTGGGGTTTGGAGGGAATAGATGATACAGTGAACAGAAATTACGATCTGATCATAATATTAGCAGGACAGATCAGATAAAACGTGTGACTAGCCCAGGTATGGAGAAACTTGTAGGGATCTTGAGATGTCTGTGCATTTTCACAGTTGCACGGCCAAAAGAGCACCCAGAAAGGGGATTACTTAGTACTTTTTATAAGAGAAATGCACATATCTTTGCAATGTGGACACCCCCACGTTCCTATTCAAACCTAAGTATATTTTGTACATGGTCTTGCAGGCCTCAAACTGCACTAGTGGATGCAAAAGTATTGTATGGGTCCTATGACCCAAGCAACTACAATATTTGTTGGAGCTGTGTACAAAGACCGGGATTCAGTCCTTATAGCATAGGCAAGCCAGTGGGGTGCATTGATTTAATGCTGGAATACCCTCCAAATCCAGTTATGAGTCCTGGATTCTAGTAATTTTCTTACTGTGCATTCTCATTGTAATACTGCGCTGGAAGAACTGGAGAAGGAAAATTCATGCTGAAACAGAGGGAAATCTTTCAAAAGCCACTAAGTAATCTAGCAAAAGTCATGACTAGGAGAATACCAGGACAGCGAGCTGTGAAACCAAAGGAAAAGACAGAGGCAAGCGCTGAGTCGTATGGTATCTTGGAAGGGAGGTCAGTAATTCAGAAAGAAGTCAGTGAAGGAATTTGGACATGCAGATGGGCTCACTGAAATAAGGATAAAGGGAGTTGATGTAGATGCAGCATTTTGATGAGGTAGAAAATAAGAAGTGAGAAGCTCAAAAAGAAGCAGGAGGTTACAGTAATGCAGATGTATTTAATGCTAATTTAGTTGGAAAATAGAAAACAGAGAGAGGGATGCATAAAGCACCAACAGTGAGAATTTGCGTGACAGGATAGCAGAAATGGTGTTGGAAATGGAGAAGTAGTGAACCTATATGTGAGGGAAGAATGAGGGCTGTGGTTTCATCCTGTGAAGTTTGAGTGGCCATAGGACATCCAGGGCAGGATGGCAGAGAGGCAATCAAACATGGTAGACTGAACTGAGAGGGAGAGGTCAAGTGTAGAAAGATATGAGTCACCTCCGGGAATAGAAGAGCAATCAGGGCCGAGCTCTGAATACTGCCAGAGGAGGGCTGCGAGGGAGATGTTGGGAGAAGCAGGATGGTGAAGAGTTGCAAAAGTCCCAAGGAAAGGCAGACAAGAAGTGAGGAGACAACACAAGTGGAGGTATTTTGAAAGTGCCAGAAGCATGAAGGGGAATGAAAATACTTTCTCAACTTAAACGTGGGAAAGTGACTGAGAAGCTTGTAAAGCAGGAGTTAGAACTACAAGAGTTCTAGGTGAGTTGGGACTGTGCGATGCTAAACATCTCCTGGTATGTACAAGGCACTTCTTAATGTACTGATTTCATTGGCCTCTGGGAGGGTTGTGGCAGTGCTGGTTCACAGCAGATGACATGGCTGATGAGCAAGGGAACAGTAGCTAGAGGAAAAAATACATGGAAAAGAGATTTGGCTGGATTTTATTTAAGGTGTCTATACACTAAAAACTAACTGCAAATCTCAGTCTCCTGCAGAAGTCTGAGCCTGGATGTGGAACATGGTTTAGACGCGTCTCTACTTTAGTGTGACTAGGAATAACTGTAGAGGTTTCAACAGTACCCAGAAATGACTTAAGAGAAAGAGCGACTGGAGCAATTCAAGTGGAATACTTTTGATTTTTATGCAGAGGATCCGACAAGAAAACTTAAGTGGAAAGCATTTACCTAATGGTGCATTGGAAGGCAGGGACTGCACAGAGAAAAGCGGTTCTTATCAGAGTGAGAAATGAGGGTTCTCAGCTCAGTTCCCAACCCTTAGAGGATCTCTGGGTGGCTTTGGACTTGTCCGTCCGTGTGTCGCACTGTACTTAAGTTCCCTGTCTGTAAAATGGAGATAATGGGATTTCCTTTCTCCTGCCTGCTGGTCTGTAAATAGACTGAGTCCTTGGGGTGGGGGGGACTGTGGGAGGACCAGTCCTGCCAAAGATTGGGAGGCTCCGTGTTTTTTGGGTCTCTAGGTACAAGTGTAGTGGAAATATAAATAATAAGAAGAATAAACATACCCAAAAAGATTTCATTGAGAGCTCAAACCCAGTCTGATTATTGAATGCTCCTATACTTCATGGTTTTACTGTTTAAGCAGAAATGATTCATTATCTTATATATTCATGAAAATCAGTGTGGCCTGAGATGCTGTTGCTGTAGGAATCCCAACACTTGTTCCTTTTTGTAGAGCTTCCAAATATCTTTTCCACATGAAAAGGGGGACCGGGGGGTGTGGGGTGTGTGTTTGTGTGTGTATGTAATTCCCACCTGGAATTGAAGACTGTTTCTTTTTTTTAGCCAGAAACTTTGAGAACATTTACTTTATCATCACTTAAGAGATTGTCTCCAAGGTGATTATTTTGCTTCCCACAAAAGTAATTATTAAATGAAATAGTTATCTTCTAGACAAGCCATGAGCCCTGCAAGAGCTGTGTATAAAAATAAGTTTTCCTCCACTAATTCTCACATTATTTCAAACAGTAGTTGCTCTTCCATTACCATCTCTAGAGTGAGCGCAGTATGTGGCTATGAGGCATTGCAGTCATTTACAATTGTACCTGTTAAAAATCCTAAAATATTTCGGAGGAAAAAAATTAGACTACACAGAATGGAAGAGCAGGCAAAATACCAGTGTACCTGGCCCTGCTGTGGTGTGTGGGAAGCTGAAAAACATGTTTGAGGTTTCCACAGCTAATATAATTATTCAATGTGTGTCTTTAGTCTCTGAGGGATAGTTACCTTAAAGAAAGAGGGGGAAAAAATGCATGGGCTTACATTGAGGAGTGAAATAGGTGTCCTTGAAAGCACAGATCGTAAAATCAGATATTTTTTTTTTTTGTTGACTAAACTCTGTAGTGTTTGATTTGGGTGAATACGGTCCTATGCCAGAGACAGTTGATGAGGTCGAGCAAAGATACTCCACGTCCCAACAGGCTGCCGGGGCGCCAGGCGGGACTCTCTTCTCCCACCAGCATTGCTTTCTGCTTGGGAAGATAAGAGCCCGGGCTGAGAATAAATGTGCTTTTCTGGGAAGAAGGTGTGATTCCTACTCATGGGAACTTCCAGATGGCAAAATCCCAAGGCAGGATCATTTACCTTTCCTTTACAAGAGAGCAGGGAGGGCAGAGTCCCAGTGCCCTGCTCCTGTCAGTGTGTCTTGAACGTTAAGGACTAACAGAAACTCATCAGTTACCTGTGTTTTGTCCTGAGATCAGAGACGGACAGGGCTGCGCTGTGCTGGCGTGGCTGGGCATGGCCTGCAGGCAGTGGGGAGACGGGGAGGAAGAGAAGAGGATGAATAAGGTCAGTTTGGGCTACGAGAGGGTGTACCTCTGGCTTACGTGCCAAGACTAGCAAATATGAACAGCTGACCACAGATACGGGAGGCTTTCCTTAAACACTAGCAGTTATTTCAGTTGGATACTCTGCCATACAAGGAAAGAAAAGGGAGGGGAAAAGAGAGGAGGGATGATATCTTCTACCTTTATGTCCCAAAATAAAGCTGAAAAACACCACCAAGCCTGGGGCAAAGTTACTAGCGGCTCGTGTGCATCTCATATCATGTTAAACTGCCTGTAGCAAAAACTGCTGGCCACAAAATAAGCCAGTTGTATACGATTCCAGGTGAGGCTGTGCTGACAAGGGGAAGTTCACTGCCAGGGCTGCACAGGCTGTCTCGCCTAGCAGAGGTCTGGGCTTACTTTGAGGAGCCCTGGAAGATGCCTTGGCCGAAACTGCAATATAATTTACATTATTGACTGAAACTGCAGGAAAAATATAGGTAGTAACCGGGGGTTCTTCACTTGGGTAAATTACATAGTATAGGGGGAAAAGGTATACACAAGATGGGGTCAGGTTTATGCAAGCACAGGTCTAAGTCCCTTGTTTTCTCGTGAAAACTCCTGTGTCCCTACTGGAGAAATGTTAGCCACTTTTCTCAGGAATTCTGTATATTCGTGTAATTGATTTGAGGAGGTTTAGGAACAAAAGCAACAAAAAATGATGTAATTGGTCACAATGGCTCAGCTTCCTCTCATTTTTATTACACAGTGTTGACATAAGGACACTGATAAGAGAAAACCTCAGTTCTTCGGGTCTTTAGAGAGCAGATGGCCAGCCTGTTTCAATCCTGTCTCTTCTCAATGATTTATCTCCTTTTCAGTGCTGTAACTCAGTTGTCATCTTTTGATAGCATCTTACCATCCTGCTCTCTATTCTGAGAACCAAGTTTAAAGTCTTTTGATGTGTAAACTTCTTAAGTACAAAGGTTGGGGCAACAGCAAACACATGATGAAAAAATCAGTTCCTCGTGGGGAGTTCAAAAAAGCAAACAAAACGCCATCAAATATGATGAAAGCAATACAGTATATTTCCTGTATTTAACAATAATACTCTGCTCTAAGTGTTTGTAGTCGTCTTGAGTAGTATGCCTGGTTTTGATTCTTCTGTATGAAGCTAGATATGTCAGATATACCATACAGAACTATGAAATACAGCCATGAAAGGCTACAAGTTTTGCATGTATGAAGGGGGGATGCAGTGCGTCAAAAGGTGCAAGATCCAAAAGGTGGCATAGATTATGGAGGAGCAGGTTTTCTTCTCACTCTGCTATTACTGGAATACCTCAAACCATCTGATATTGACCTGGGCGAACAAGCTTGGCTTTCTGTGCCTTTTTGCATCATCCCCATGTCCTGTTTTAACCTTCGATCCCTGCCCAGTGGGCAGTTAATTTCCATTTCTGTGTTTGTCTTTTCTGAGTAGTTCCTTACTTGCTTAGAGATGTTTCTCTTAGAGAATGGTTGGCATAGTCGGACCATTCCTTTTTTAGAAGAAAATGAGATATATGGAAGTACTTCACTTTACAACAATTATTAGAATTTTGCTCATTAAGATCATCACTGACAGTCAGAGCTAAGCAGCAGAAAAAGACTGGGTATGTAGGGAAGAGATCAGAAGAGATAATCTGATTCAGTATTCTGCCATGTGACATCTCTTGTTTTCATCTCTTTTTGTTTCATTTTTTCTTTTTTAATTTGTAACCAGTACTACTTAATCAGTTTGTGCTATTATAATACCTCTGCCTCTGTTAATAAACAAGAGTTAATATCGTGTCATTAAAAGCATCACAGTTCATTTATGGGCTCCTTGACTGATGAGCAAAACCTATGCGTTTGAGTATACTGTTTATAATGCTATCATTGCTGCTACCACAGCAAAAGAGGTATACATTCTACATTAATTTTTGTAAAATATGTCAGACTTTATTTCTTGATCCATTTCAGTGGCTGGTAGTAAATGTATAGCTATTCCTTTGTATGTCCTAAGATTGTCTTGTTTGCAATCAGACAACACCAAATTTGGCTTCCTGTTGTTATCACCTTATTCAGCCCCTAATTAGGCAGAACATAATTTCAGGACCACAGTATCAGTGTATGTGGTATCAGCTGGCTAACAGTCTGCCAGGATGTCTAGGATTAATCGGATATGTTTGTAGCCTGTTACACTGATCATGCCAGGTCTCGCCCATCTTCCCAAACCCATTAGCCAAAACCCAGCATTAGGGCACTGGGCAATTGAAGGGCAGCACCAGAATGTACAGTGGTTAAGCCAGCCCTGGCTGGATGTTGCAATCGCTTTCTTAAGAAACTGGAAGGTACTGTGATGTTTGTCATTATCTAGATGGATGCAACAAAGCTGCAAAAGGGTGAAGCTAGGACATGCTTGGAGGCCCCATTTTCCTTTTGTGACTTTGATTTGCACACTTCTCGGAAAATAATGATGTTCTGGCCATCCTTATGAGCTGGAAAACCGTCCTTGGCTTTTTGGCTCTTGTGAAGTGACATGAATCTTCACTGGTCTATTGCTTTTAGTCTCCTTGTCTCAGGAAGGATTGGGCAGAGAGGAGTAAGGTAATGTCTGATCTTGTCACTGTCATCTCTCCTTGACTTTCCTGGCTTTGGGTCCAGCTTACTGAAGATGAGGCAGATCTAGCAGAGCCTCTGCCTTTGGATGAGACTCTTAGATTCAAAAGACGACTAATGATTTCTTTTGCTCTGAAAACCAATGAACACAGGGTATAATTTAAATCAAAGATAAAATTAGTCATCATAAAACTACCTGCTGTAGCTTCTTTGGAACCACTAGACATATCATGGCTTGGTTATGCCCAGGCCACCCTGTCTAAAAGTTACCCCCAAAATCATAGTGCCCATCAGCCATCGTGAAGTTGTACTGTTGAGAGAGAGATCTCACGGACAAGCTCTGTTCCTCCCCTGAGGAAAGCTCCAGATCCCAAGTGATAAAATCCACAAATAAGAGATGACCAGATCTGACTGACAGACTCTGCAGATTTTCTCTGCCTAGATAGTGGACATTTTGAAGCTTTGAAAATATGACAGGAGTAAAAGCCAAACATTTCCCCAGCTTCCTTCTCGGTGCCCTGCACCTCCCCCCCCACCTCCCCCCCATTCCCCAAAAGGTAAAATTGTGTGCAAAATGTCCAAAGAGGAGAGCAGGTTTCTGCATGTGTATGCTTTATAGTGTGCTAGTCAGGACATGGACCAGGGGGAGAGACACACAGGCTCCAAGACCTGGTTTGCGTAGCAGAGGTTACTGTCGTGTCCGTTTATTGGCCCCTAACTAGGAGAGGCATTCAGTCTTAGACACTTACTGAATCCCTAAAGCCGAAGGGTTGCAGTTTAAGATGTACAACCCTTTGTGCAGGGAGGGTCCAGTGTATCCATTGCTTTGTGACATATTGGAAAGGATGTAAGGTGTACTTCAAATCTTTCTCCTTCCTCCTGCCCTGAGGTGTGCAGCCCGCAACCAGGATGATGGGCTTAGCGCTGCAGTTCAGCAGATGCCCTCCCCCTTCACTACTTAAGAGAAGGATCTTGCCCTTTGTCATCTTTTGATGACATTTTTCAAGCCATTAGTCTAATGGCTTTGTGCAATAGGAGTGCAGGGAATAAAATTTAAATGGATCCAATTACTTAATTTATCTTGGGAGATTTTGGTAGCAGAGAATGATTTTTACTTCACCTTGCCTCCTAAGAGAAGTTGATTATCTGTTTGAAAAAACAGAGAGTCATGGTATGTTAAATCTTTCCTTGTAAAGGTCTGGAAGCGCAGAAGTGTAATGATGAGAACATCAGGTCATTTCAAGAAAGGCATGTCTAAGTTCTGTTAGAAATAGGTGATAACAATGTTCTTTATCTTCAGCAGTGGGCTGAGGGATGTACAGCTGCAACACAAATGCCATTGTCCTGAATGTCAGATATCCTTTTAACACAGATTCAAGAATCAACAGATGGAAATGTTGGTAAGCAGACTTGAATCCACTGGGTATCTGAAGATAAATAATTAGAATACTCATTAACTACGTCCTGACAAATGAGCCAGGCCTGGAAATGCCACTGTGGTCTACTGGATCTGCAGTCCATGTATTGGCGAGCTTCTCTGAAGTATTGGTGATCCTTACATTCACATCCACATGGATCATAGCCATGGTTCCTAATGTCAGCAGTCCATGTTATAAGGATTATGGCACTGGCTTTATCTCTCTTTACCCATCCATTGCGTGTAGATGCTTTGACATTTCCAATATTCAGATACTATCTGACGCAGCATGTGCACAGCTCCAGTGTTTTTTTTTAACATGGAGACTTTGTCAGCCTTGCTTTTGGTAAAGTAAATAAATAAATAAAATCAGTAGAAACGTTATTTCTTCTACATCAGCTGAAATTGGAACCGATGGAGTATGTGTGTCATGCCGCTATAGAGCTTTATAGCATCTTATCTTTCTCATTTTACTTTTCCAATCTGCTTAAAATGTCAACGCTGATAAAAATTCAGATGCACAGGCTGAACCATCAGCAGTGCAAGTGCACAGACATGTGGGTGGCTGGACAGTGGAAGCTATGTGAACCAGAAGTTGAGCCAGTATTGAAAGACCTCTTCCCATGCACCAGCAAAACAGGATGCTCTCCTTCTAGCACAGTGGTTTTATTGGATAAATAGCTTTAAAAATTGGGTTCAGCCTGAAGGAAAAGCCAGGTGTGGAAACTTGGGTGGAACTTAGGCTGTTGCAATCTGAATTGTACTCTGTTGAGAAATGCAAGAGTGAGATGACTAAAGCTTTCATTAGTATTTACAGCCGCAAAGCAATTGTCTGCTGTTTTATAGCCATAAGGGTGAGGGCTTGTCTTCTGGCGATCTGCTGTGGCACTTAAAATGGGATTTGCTGCCTGCTCCAGCATCCGAATTGAGAAGAGCAATTTCTGAGTGTCTGCTTTCTATGGCTGCCAGTCTCTGTCTCCTCTAGCAGCCTTAAGGAGAGGATTAGACTTTCCCTAAAGGGGAAAGTAAGGAGGGACTTCTGAGACTTGGTTATGTAGCTCCCCTTTCTTTAAAGCCCCCCTCCCCCCAAGTCACATGTATAAACAAGCTAGAATTCAGGAGGTATTTTCTTTTCTCTTTTTTATGTGTCTCATTAAAATAAGGACAGCATTTCGCCTGCATTGTTTGACTCTAGGAAAGTACTCAAGTTAGTTACTAATGTGGGTTTGGTTTTCTATGCATTTCTGTCATCTGAATCAAACACCATTTTCCTTGTGAGCTCAGTATGCTTGTGCTGTGCATGGAAACCCATGAGCCTAAAAGAAAATAGGGAGATCCTGTAGTTCCAGTGAACTGATCCTTCTTTCTCCTATTCATCTCAAGTTGGCAGAACAGCCAGTTCACTAAGCAGCAAGGCAGGCGTCAGTTCACTAATACATTTTCTGGCATTGTATAGAAGCTCAAGGAAGACACTTCTTGGCAATATTTTTCTTTGGGGTTGTTTTCATTTGTTTTTCTTTCCCTCAGCCTTCTTTGGACGTTGGGCCCTGTGTGATAAATAAAAAATAAAAATAAAAAAATGGCAAGACTATATCAAGGTGGATGGCAATCTTAGAATTCAGCTGCTCTGAGCTGGTACAGCTATTCCCTGTGTTCAGCAAACAAATGAAGGTGTTCTTCACCTGCTGTGATTCATTTATTTCAGATTTTTGCATTATTATTTGCATTTGTTGTATACCAGCCTCCATTTTTATATGTTTGTGTGTACCTGCAAGCATATCTCTTGTTTCTTGTTTCATCCCTTTGTAGCAACATGCTTGGGAGATTTGTCATTCTGAGCACCATCACAAGCCTTGTCAAGGTTGAGGTACTCAGCCAGATGTCACAGTTCAGGCCAGCCTCTGACTTGCTAATTCAAACTAAAAGCTGTTTAAGTAAAGAGATTTTTGAAAATCAGGTTTGTGTGGCAAAGCCTCCAGTTCAGTTTAAAGAGCATATATGCAGATTTGACATTTGACTTGACAGAAGGGGATCTGTGACAGTTGTAGGATGTTGTACAGATACTTTGCCCAAAAGAGATTGGTAGTTAAAATTGAGAACACTGTTCTCTATAGGTTATATGGACAATGGCAATTTATATTGTCAAAAATGCTCAGAAAGGCTTATGTTGTAGTTGTTGTGGTTTGATTTTATGTATCTTCTGGGTAGCAGAATCTTGATAACTTTAAGAGAAAACTTTCAACATTGAGGGAAGTCATATTGCATCAGTTCGTTGCTTTGTCCAGTGCCAGCGGTGAAGGGTTGAAAAAAGACAACTTTGTTTTAATTGTAAGAAGTGTCAGGGTTTGGTTGGGTTTTATCCTACTTCTGTATTGAAATGAAATCTCATGCAGGTGCCTATCAAGGTTACCCTCACAGTGTTGCAAAATGAACTTTACCGCCAATTTCATGAAGTGGCTCCATATAGGCACACCCTGAGGTGCTGCTGGGGCGCTTTGGCTGCATTTGCAGCTCCCAACATGCCTCTGGTTCCTCTCTGAAACACCACAGAAGGGAGTCGTTCCCAGCGATACAGAGGAAATCACTCATCAAAACCACTTGCTGTAACGTCTTCTCTGCCAATTTATTTTTCTGTAGGTGAATTTTAGCATGCTGGAAAGGTCCTTTTTACAGCTTTGGCCAATAAAGTCCTCTGACATCAGTTAAGGAGGCATGTTGTAGCATGCAACCAGCCTGTCTCAACCCCACATGAGAAGGGCCACACATACAGTTCATTTCCCCTCACTTTTCCTGCTCATCTCATTAGTCACCAGGAAAGAGCACAGGGCCGTATTTTAACTTCATTTGCAAATTTTGATAGCCCGAAGGACAAAATGTATCCCTAATTCCCAAGACAGTCGTCCAGTCGCTTAAATGGCTTGGGTAAGGTAATCCTGTTCCTTATGACCTTTGCTGTTCGCTTTGGTACGGTCAGGATTTCATTCTTTTCTCTCTGCTAACATTATTTCCTTGCATAAAGCTGCTGGAACGATTTCACTAGGTTTTTCAATGATCCTGTTTTCTTGGCTCCCTGTAGTATTTTTTTCCCCTTAGCTCTGATCTAAACTCTTTCTCGTTTTTTGAGCTATTTCTGGTTGCTGGACTTGGAATTATTCATGAACTTGAAGCTACGTGCATAGATCCTTCCTTTGACTGTAACATTTCTTAGGCAGAAACAGCAATTTGATTACCTGATGGGCTCCATCTTTTTTTAAAGGCAGCAGTTTTTAAAATCAGAGGCTTTCCTCTAAATCTACCGAGCAAGAGCGATAGCCTGCAGAGCTCAGCAACCATGAGACACCCTAGACCTTAATGCTAAAAAAAGAAGGTGAAAAAAAGTGAAATCATAGCTATGAAAACCACACAGAAATACTCTGTGTATTTTAAACTGCAACCTGCCATGCTTTATTCATGACTTTAAAGGAGTTATGGGTATTTTTCTCCCCTCTGACTATTTATCTCTGAATTTCAAGCTTCTACCATAAGGGCCTAAACAGATATTTTACCACAGCCAAGGGGTCTAAACTAACCATCATTTGGATTGATAAAAGAATTCCCGTTATAATGGCAATCAGCGAAGACTTACGTAGCTGCACTTCGGTGCTCAAAGCAGAAGTATTTAGTCCTTGTTTTAAATTCCTGAACATGGATACTGACTGTCTCTTTTCAGAGTCCAGTGAAGATTATTTTTTTTGCTAGACTGTTACTGATTTTTTTTTAACTTATACTTATCCTTATTATAAATGTGTCATTTGGTATAATTACTCTTTTCCTCTTGGCCAACTTCCTATCAACTTCTTTAAAGAACAGACATAGAAATTTCTTTTTCCCAAGAGAAGCAATATAAAGTTTACAAGGGAATGGTTTGAACTTTCTATCTCTTAAATGAGGTACTTTGTTCATTTTTCCCTGGCCATTAAAATAATTAAAAATTTAATTTTTTTATCTTCATGGTGATAAAGGTGAGATGGTACCATTGTGTTTAGAAAGCGTAATGTTTGTAGTGCCATTTCCTGAATGGGTTTACTTCTAAGAAGAGGACGTGCCCCTCTCCAATTTCTGAATAATCTAAAGATATGCATTCTAAACTGCACATTTTTAGTAAAATAAAGTATAAATACTGGGTATTCTACTTAGGAGAACTTCAAAAGATAAAGATCAGAAATTGCTCAGTCCATCAAAAATCCCCTAAGAAATAAGAAGCATTTAAAATACTTTTTTCTGAGCTTTCTCCAAATAAAGAGCCAGCCTTCAGCACTAGTGGTCTGTTTTTAGAAAGGCTGAACCCTTTAGTTGGGGGAGCTTCCCTGATTCCCAGTGAGGGGCCGGTAGAGTAAGGCCTGTCTCTGTCCACATGGCAATTAGGAAAATTCTTACACAGTAGCAGAGGCCTAGCAAAAAGTGAGCAACAAGCCTGTGGGCTTCCAAGGACCAGGTCCTTTTCTTGGATTACTTTTATTTTTTGCAGCTGAGTAGAATGTGCAACTCGGGCTGGTATGAGAGAAATACAACCATGAAAATGTAATCATTACCAGCTCCTTCAAGAAGACACTTTTAATCGGTAGCAAGTCCTTCACTGAAACGAAACATAGGAAAAAACATTACAAGCTATTTCTTCATTGGGTTCAATTTAGGAGTTGAAGGTAGATGGGCTTCAGTCCTGGTTTTACTTGTTGAATGCATTGAAGGCTCTCCTGGAGGAAGAGAGCTTCTCTGTCATCTGTAGCTTTGGCTTTCAGAAAGAACTTGAGCTGTGATGGATGAGACCTAACTCTAGACTTGATGAATTTGGGTATGACCCAAAGACAGGTTGGATTGTTTAACAGCCCAAGCATCTGCACCGATACAGCCAGGACCACTGCTCCATGGTGCTTAGTCCTCCTGTATTGGAGGAGTTATGGTGTTGCCAGTGGTTGGTGCCCACTTGTAAGGTGATGGTCACAAACAACACTGCAGCTGTTTTGCCTGGTAGCATTTCATTTGTTGCACATAATATTAGAGCTTTGAATTGCAAATAGTTCTGTGGGCATAACTCAAGCTCAGAGCTCTCTCCTATGAATTTTTTGGTGTTGTGGCATTTAGTCTCCTCTTGTAGCCTCTGCAAAATAGGTTTGAAGGACGTTTAAATAGTTGTATTTTTCTAATGCCATGTGCTAGGCGACACAGCTGGTTGTGAGTAGGCAGGTCAGTTCCATCCTATCAACGTTGTGTTTCCAGTCCCAGAAGCTGAATGGATTGAATGTGGGTTCATCCAGCTCCCAGCATGTTTGCGTTTAGAGGCAGCTCCACTCTAGGTCATGTACAATGGGCTGGGGCTTTCTAAGAGCCTATTACTATCATGGTTACTTAGAAAGGGCCAGGTTTGTCCAGTAGACGAGTTTTTTGTACGGTGGTGTCATGACGGTATGAGGAGGATGCCTTGGAGGCTATGCCCTGGATGGAAAATTCTGCTTGTAATGCTGTTTACCCCAGAACAGGAGGTTTTTATGGCAGTCCTCCACAGGCTGAAACACATCTCCCTCTTGCTAGGTGCCCAGCCAGCTCTGGTAACAGGGATCCATCTGCACATTCATCTTCTCCTTTTTTCTGGGGAGAGGATCTAGGAGACAGCACCTTACCTCTCTTCTCTCCTCCCTTATGCCTCGAACAGAAGATTCCCCACCAGAAGTGAAAGAAAGGGATGGTGAGAGGTAGTATCTTCCCTCCCCTTTGTTCTCCTTCATGCACAGCTGGACAGGATTAGTCTCTCAACAAATCACAGCTGTGACTAGCCATTTCTTTCAATCCAAGAGTGAAGCAGAAGGAGGTCTGTGTTATTTAATCCAGGGTAAAGCCCAGGCATAGTCTTAGAAAAGGGTCTTTTTGCCAACAGATGAGTGCCCTGACTATCAGGAGCCGTGCTTCCGCTCATGCTTTCTTTAAGACCCACTAGGTCTTGAATTCTTCTTTATAGTAAGTTTTAGTAGGAGAGATAGGGAGTGCTCTCCCATCCATCATAGTATGAAGTGCAGTAATGTTCCCAAAGAAAATGGGAGATGTGGGCTTGAAGTTTCGCAAGAGGAGGATGGAAGTGACCTTGCGATTCTTCTGTCTCCCAAGTAAATGCTCTAGCTGCTTTCACAGAAAAGTCTTTGCATCTCATCTTACTTCCTCTGCTTTCTTAAAAGTACAAACTGTGCATCTCCTCCCTGCTTGCCATTTAGGAAGGGTAAAAATTCCTTTCCTTTCAAGCTGAAGTTTCTAACCAGAGCAATTCCTTGTACATGTGGAATTGCCTTCTTGTATCCCCAGGAAAGGTAGGATCTCTGGTTAGCTTCCTCTGGCCTATTTCTCTCTTGTTTGGCTTTTGGTTGTGCTCCAGTGGCTGCTCTGAGTCCTGTTTTGGAGCTGCTGAGTCTCTACATAGTGTGTGTGGCGCCCAGGACAGACCTGTGGATTCTGCTCCTGTGTACAGTGCCCTGAAGTGAGGAGCTGCACTGCTGTTTATTGGGTTTAGCACCAAATCTATATGTAATAAACACTTAAGAGAAGGAAAATCCAGTGAATAGTAAGAGCAATAAGGGGTAGACAAAATAGCTGATACCAGCAAGATCTAACAATCCTTATTTTCTATAATTGCAGGGTTTGTAGGAAGAGATTATGTAGCTATTGATGACATAACCTGATAAAGTGCTTTTGTTGCAAGTAAAAATCTTGTATACTGTGTTAAATTATGGAAAATACTTGGTGTTTTGCAGGATTTCATAGCAATAAAGACATGATTAGTGTGATGCATCCAGTGCAGTATAGTTTGCAGAGGTTAAAAAATGGCTTTCAGATTGCAATCAGCGTGAATAATTAACGTTTTACGTCAAAATGTGGGAAAGTTGAAAGCAGGGCCCTAAAGGGATTGGACTTCCCAAGGTGTTAGTTGCAGTTTTCTTCCAATGAGAGAAACAAATACACGAGGAAAGAGAGATCACAGCAGAGAGCAGAGCTGAAGCACGGTCTGATACCTGTGCTGAAACAGGCAAGTGTAAAGGGTGAGAGATTCCGTTTACAGATACAGTGCAAAGAGCTACACACTTGGGGAGCGGGAATAATTGGCAGGGGTTTGGAAAATGCCAGTGCTGCTTAACATGCAAAGGAAAGCTACTGACAGCCTCTTCATGGCTCATAAACCCACTACACCAACCCAGTCGGTGCCATTGCAAATGCACACACCCAGTGGGAGCTGTTGTCTGTCAACTGAGGAGGTAATCATCCCCGTTTGGCAAGACTGCGTTTAGACTGCTGCATGCCATGCCTTGTCTTTCATTGGAAAACAGACCTTTGAGAAGTTAGGAAAAGTTTAAATGGGTAATTCAAATAGTAAAGGGAGGGCTGATGAAAATTAATTCCAGGTGCAAAGGGAAATTAAAAGGAAATAACTGAACAGATGATAATAGAAGAGCAGAAAATGAACCATTTTCCTGAAAGAAAAACAAGGTGCTTTTTTAATTGAACGTGTTCCTTTTCAGGTAAAGAGAAGGCATAAGTGCTCGGCAATTAGAGTAGTCGTTCAGATTTCCTGTCATTTCGAAAAGAAACATGATGCATCTACATCTTGATTGAACAAAGCTGTTAGAGTAAGTTCTGTGCAGTCTTAAATGAAGGATATTCGGAGTGCAGAGTTCAAAAGAAACCTTGCAACAGGAGTTTATTGCAAACTAATGTGCAGAATAAAGACTGGTTGGTTGTGGGTTGGGAATAAGAATTATTAGGTTGTCATTTTCTTTTACTTATACAAAGTTATTGTCATTAAATAAAAAGGCACATTTAGTCAATTGCATCCTTGGGGCCAAGGTCATTTTCAGCCTGTTTCTACAGATTTGCACAGTAGCCACTGGTGTTTCCTAGGAAGGCTTAAAATCTAACTTTGTGAAGTAAATGGCCTGTTAAGATAATCATATGTCTGATTCTGAACGACGAGTGTTAAGAAATGGTCTGAGAGGAAACCTAGTGTGATCACTGGTGAGGAAGGTAATAACATTAAAGATCATGTGTGGGATGGGTGGGCTTCAGCCTTTAGCAATGAAATTGCTCTGTGTACCTGAATGCATTAAGAGTGAGGTTTTTTTTCTAAAATGGAAGCTGGGTATATTATATGTCAGCAACATTAATGGATGCTGTGATTCCCAGACAGACATGGGAATGCCAAAACTGGTTGTCATTCGTATAAGTTATGTTGTCTTTAATAGGACCTTTGATCTGCCTTCTTAAATCCGAAAAGTAGGTGACCCCTATGTTGTCTCTGGACGTACTGGACCTTCTGCAAATCGACACTCTACTGAAAGACATGGGGAAACTTACAAGAATATAAAAAATGTCCAAGATGACCCAACCTCTTTTTTCTTGGACTGGTAAATAGACTGTTTTGAAAAACTGTTTTTTGAGCTGCTCTTCCTCAACTTGCTGATTTTGTCTATGTCTGTTGTCTATGCAGTACATTACAGCCCACAAACCTCTAACTGACTTCAATCCAAAAAACCCTCAAACCTAGTGTTAGCTACAAAATTTAAAAAAAAAAAAAGAGGGTCTTTGTACTATATTTCAATGATGTTTGTAAAATTTCTTTTACATCACTTGGATGCAAAATATTTTGATCTGTGGTGCTTTTTCTCATTAAAACCACAAATCTTGCTTAAGCCCTTCAGTCTATATGAACTTCAAATGTCTTGAGGACTACAGTAAAATCTTGAGAGCTGTCTCACAGTCAGCCAGCTCTCAGGTTTAGTTTCCCCATTCCCCTGTTCTGGGATGTCAGCTTGGACAGAAGAAAGTGGGAGGGGAGCACATCTCTCTCTGTCTTGGCAAGATCCCTCAGATCCTGGGGAAAAATTAGAACAAGTTCCCAAAAGCACCAAGTGTCAGCAGCAACTGTGACTTGTAAACATCACATTTGTGGCACCGTCCTCAAGATGAGATCTTAGCACTGTGACTACAGGCACTAATGCACATGGCAGTTCCTTCTCCCAGCTCAGCAGACCGATCAAGCTGGGACTGCTGGGACTGCTTTCCTCTTTGAAGGCAAAAAAATAAAAGTGCAAGGCCTGGGTTGGTTTCCATTTGTGCAAGTACCACCTTTTTTGGGAACAGCAAGGGTGTGAAAACAGCCTACAGAGCCTGCTGTCAGCAGTGGGTGTCGCAGCCCACAGCCAGTCAATAGTCATTAGGAGCCAAAAAGGCAGAGAGAAACCTGGCCAACTCAAGCAAAGGATGCAGCAGCAAAAGAAGACCGCAGAAATCTGGCGTTTACTTCCCGCATCGTGGTCTGCTTTTATTCTTGCTGTATTAAAACTGTCATGGCTTTATGCTAATGTGGTTCATTCCTAGTCAGTGATTATTATGCTGTGAATTAGCAGTGCTCTTGAGAGTATTTTTCATGCAAAAAAAATGAGGTAGTCCTTCTGAGAAATAGGAGTGAGGGGGGAAAAAGAGCTGTTACTTGCATTAGCTCAAAGCTGTGTGTGTTTGGAGAGGATGAAGGAGAAGGGCCACGTTCATGGCTGATGGAGAGCACAGCAGGACTCCCGGGGCACAGATCCCTGTGAGAGATTATACTGAAATTCAGGGAAGAGCAGTCAAAATATGGAAATGGTTTTGATGCTGTGTTTGGCTTTTAATGAACCCGCCCTTTGGGTAAATTCCTTTTGACTCCAGTGTTAGTTTTGTCTGACTGTGCATCCATACTCATTTACCCAGAATGGGAAGAGCTTCCCAGGGGCAGTGGGAGTGCAGCTGGTGTGGGACAGAGCGGGGATGTATGTTGCAAAAGCAGAGAATCTTTAAGGGATGACAGTTCTCCAGGGAACGGCCTCAGCAGTACCAATTAGGACCAGCTCTCAGAGTTGTTGCAACGCTGGGATTTAATAACTAAGGCACCTGGGTAGCAGAAATGGTGGCTCGGTGATAGGGCAAAGGAGAGAGGGTGAGCAGCAAGAGGAATTTCATTATGTTTCAGCTGGGGGTTTATGCAGCAGGAAGCCTAATTCGGCAGCAGTGGTGTGCCATGCCCAGTTTGTTCAATGGGGCAGCTCCGCACGCTGTATCCCTCAAGTAAGACAGCAAAGACAATACCAGCCCATTACTTTTAGCAGCATCTCTAAAAGTCAGAGCAGTGGAACTAGAGGCATCTTAAAAATGGAGGAAGGAGAAAAGGCATGGTCCCTTTGGATCTGCATATAGAGTGAGGTGGTCTGTACCCTGTGCTGGTCTTCAAAGCCCAGCAGGTTCCAGAGAAATCAGAAAGTGTAAGGAAATTTCTGATTTCCTCTTCTTTTTGCCCTCACGGTTTGTTCAGCATAACCAGGCAATTTCCAGCCTTGATGCAGCACGTTCCAGCCCCTGTACGGGACAGAGCCTTGAAAAGGGTTCTCTGTGTAAGATGTTGCTCTAGGCAGTCAGGCACAAAGAGCTCGAACAGAATGAAATGCTTTGGCCAGACTACCTTTTTTTTCTCTGCTTTAAATGGAAAGAAGACATTCTCAGAAATGTCTCTCTTTCTCTCCATTACCCCAAAGAACAGTTGTTTTTAACGATTTCCACTGATGCAGTTGGGCTCTCTGTATCTTGCTGGCTAGCTTTTTCTTCTCCAGAAAGTTACAGGCAGCTGTACCTGGCAGTGGTATTTTACAGGAAAAAAGTTTGTGTTGATAATGGTAAAAACAAAACCAAAAGAGCAATAACAAAATAAACCAACCCACTTGCAAAAACCCGAGGGGCTCATATAGTATTTCAGTTTGGAGTTCTGATAATGGAACTTCCTTTGTGATGGAGATGTGCCTCCAGCTATTCCCACGAAAACCTACCTAAATTTGACACACTTAAAGCCTCAGAAAAATTTCCATTGACACACATAAGAATTTGCCAGACAAAATCTCTGGTGTTTCCGTCAGTGTGGAGTAGGTGTGCTCATCCCTTCAGAGCGGTGTTCTTGCTGAGGTTCCCGGGCCAGTGCTCATGGCTGAGGTTGATGCTTACTATACTGTAATAGCAGAAACCCCAGGCTGCTGTCTTCAGAGCAGGAGAGGTGATGATCTGTGTCTTTACGAATCCAGATTCTGCGTATGCAAACCACTCAAATCAGTTTTACTGGCAGTGTCGCATTACAACATAAGCCTGGGAAATTATATCCCTTTTAAATAAAATAGAAAACAAAACCAACAACTTAACAAAAAAAAAAAAAAACAAACAAAAAAAACAACAAACCCAAACACAACCACACCCACACCCCCCTCACGCTGACTGAATTGCAGAGATGCTTTTTTTAGGGAGAGAGAGCGCATGCTTCAGCCCAGGGCTGGGGGAGCTCATTGCAGCATTGGCAGTAGAAAGACCCTCTCTCCTGCCTCCCCCCTCTCGGCTTTTTCCTTTGTGGCCCTGGCTTACCTATCTCTGTGCCTCTAATCACAGGGACGTTATTTCTCAGAACCATCAGCATATTTTCCCTGCAAATGTGAGGGGGGCGGACACCATGCAATGTAACTGCGCCCAGTGACCACTCCCAGCCTTCTCTTGCTCTCAGATTTAATTTTTTTTAGGTATTAAGGCAATCACGATGTATTACAGTGTATAGGCTGCAGAAAGCTGAATTTTTTAACAGAAGCTCAGTGAAAACCTGTAACACCCCCATGGGAATTCAGCCCTAAGTGCGGACTCTATTAATATTCTCCATGTCCCTGTGTTAAAAGACAAGTTATAAGAATTGGAAGGGAATGAGTGGGCAGAAAAGAGGGACAGGAAGGAATCATCTGAATTTTTAGCACCCTTTCTGTCACTGGGAAATTCCTAATGCAGCCCCTTTTGTAACCCAGGCAGTTTTAATGGGCACAGTAATGATACCAGAGCGTCGTTTTTTATCAGGGTCCTTGCTCCTGGTAAATACTAATTCATGGAAGTGTCTCTTTCTGTTGCAAAAAAAGACTTGCAATATTTCTTTTAAGCAGTATTGCATGATTTTTTTGAGCTTTCTCCTCCCCGCTCTCTGTGACGCTTCCCCAGGAATGGCTGGCGGATGGACCGCCAGCTGTCTAGAGCAATGCAGAACAATTTGTTAAAAATTATAACTTTGCTATTCTAATAATCCATATTCATATTGAATTTGATTGTTAATAGCGATCTTTACAGTAGATCATGGATTCCATTGAAAGGAAAAAAATAATATTAAAATAATGACGACTACATTTTTTTCCCTTTTTTACTGTTTTCTGTAACTGTGGAAAATTTTGACCATCTGTGTTGTTCTCTGATAATTTGTTAAAGCATTTATTTAACTTCTCTTCCCCCCCCCCTTTTTTTTTTTCCTTTTCTTGCTGAAACTACAGCTGAGGAAGTGGAAAGACTGGCTGCAATGCGTTCAGATTCTTTAGTACCTGGGACTCACACACCTCCGATCAGAAGAAGAAGCAAATTTGCCACTCTTGGAAGACTTTTTAAGCCATGGAAATGGAGGAAGAAGAAGAGTGAAAAATTTAAGCATACTTCAGCAGGTAATAGTTGCGGTTCGTTGGTTTGTTAGTCTGGAACTTCGCTCAACAAGGCTAAAAATTTATAGTGCCGCCCCAATTTGTAGAGGTTTTAAAGGTTGTTGAAGCCTCGCTTGGCGATATTTCTCAGATTCTAAGAGATCTGTAACTTTGTTACTGGCTTTTTCTTTAAAAAAAAAAAACAAACAAACAACTCATTGGGTGCACTACAATTAAAGCAGCATCTCTGCAAAGCTGTATATTTGGGTGCTGCCACTAGAGCTAAAAGGTAATCCAGAAGAAATCTTGTTACATTAATTTAGCATATTAGGGGTAAAGGAAATGTCAATATGAAAAGACAAAGCTAGTGGAGGATTTAGCCACGTTCAAACTCCCGTAAATGCTAATAGAGGAGCAAGACAAATACATGACAAAGGAGTTGACGCTGCGTTGAATAACTTGCGTAACCATAAATTATTTGTTCCATTGGGCAGGAAAGATGTGTCACTTGTTTTCTGAGAAAAACAAATCTCTTTTCCTGCCACACCCCTTCTTATGCCTTTGCTTTCTAACACTCTTTGTTTAAGACCCTTTTTAATTAAAAAACAAGTATGGAAAACTGCAAAAACGTGTTTTAGTATCATAAATTGGTCTATGCAAGAATCACAGGTCCAGGCACTGATACACATGGTGGAAGTTTGTACCTGGCGTGTTTGTTTCCGAGGTCCGTGATCTATTTAGGTTTCTTTTCTTTGTTATTCCATGATGACTAATAATTACTCCATGTGATTTTTGCAAGTCTTGAGCCTGGATTGTCTGTGAGAAAACATGAATTTTCTTCTGATTTCTTATTGTTCTCACTAGAACTAGAAAGCAAGCAGTGAGGATCTTGCTCCTTTACATGCCAGAAGAGGCTTGAGTTACAGCCCAGTTTCTCTCTGACCTGTTTATTGCCCAGTGGAAGCTTTCAGGCAGGACTGGACTGTACTTTCTGGCTCCCCAAAGCCTGTACTCCTGAAAATAGCCCATAATTGCATGAGGAGTCTCATTTAGCTAAATGGGAACTCTTGCATGAGGTTAAATGCAGCGCAGAGTTTTCAGGGTTCATACCCGAAGGTGCTCTTTACTGTGTGCTGTTTAAGCTGCTCTCTGATTCGTCAGGCAGAGGCAATGAACTGGAATAGATGGCTGTATTACTCTGAGTGATGATTGTATTTTCTGACTTGGCAGTTGAGAAATATTGTCACCAAAAATGACGTGTTTCTGCAAAACAAAAGGCTTGTCTTTCATGTTCTGTATCAGTCATAACCATAGCACAGTGTAGCAGGGTTTCCGTGATAACCCTATAGCTGTTAGGGGTATGTGGACACTGTGGTGACAACTACTTTGAAGCTAGTTCCAGCATGCCGAGTTAGTTGGTTACCTCTAGGAGGATAATCACGGCAGTTCAGGGTGTACTATGGATGCCAAAGCCTGCTTAGTATTTATTTGTATGGTTTATCCAGTTCCGGGAGCTGGGGCTGAGCTGCATACTGCTGCGACTGATTACTTTGAAGCTGGCTTGAGTACGCCTGCATAGTCTGCTCTGGGCATTACAAGAAGTGTTACGTTGATGTGCCCCATTTACCAAAACATTTGGGAAGTACACACTGATTAAAACCAAAGCAAAAACATGTATTTCTTTTTTTTTAGAGAAGGAAGCTTTGACCAGACATGCCATCAGATCTCCTCCCCTGGTAAGGGGGACTTCAGAGTCTGAAGAACTAATTTAAAAGCTGTGTCTCCAGGTTGCAGGGAATGTTTGGCGATTGCAGTGCTGGGTTTGATCTCAGCTGAATCCAAACCCCTTTTTTTTTAAAAATTCTCACTTCTAGTAAGCTAACAGTATTCTGCAGCTGCTCTGCAAAATTGTTATTCCTGTCAGCTCCCCTGTTACTAACTGCAGCAAAATTGACAAGGATGTCAAATTTGCTGAGGACCCTGCAGGAGGCACAGGGAGAGATTTACTTCTGGGCTGTACCAGAGCTGGGGACCCCACAGTTTCCCTCATCCCTGTCCTTGGTGAATGGGAATCCACCAGGATCCTACCAGACTCCCCTGGCAATTCAGTAGCGTTGGTTGAACCTAGAATGTGTAATACAAAAGATTTTGCACTGGAAAACTAGCATTTTTCTGCCAGCATTTCCATGACCTCTCATCTAATACCTCTGATCTCACTGAGAAAATATATTTAATTTTTATAATAAATCAAAGGACAAGCTTATGAGATGGCATAATGAGAGCCAGCATGAAACTTTCTAATACAGGCTTATTTTCTTCTAGTGCACTGATAAATGTGACGCTTGGAGAAAAAAGTATTTTCCATTAGTGTCCTACAGGCATGCAACCAAGCTTTCCCACCTGCATAGAACATCAGTAATTATCAAAAAATAAATAGTAATGCAAGTATTTTATTAGACTTTTATTTGCTGCAACAATAGATTCAATTATTTTAAATGTCGAAAGTGGTAAGGGTCGAAGCACATGGCCTTATCTGTTGAAACTTCCTTTGAAATTAATGGCAAGTTTTTTTTCTGGGAGAGGACTGGAAGAAAGTGAGAGTCAGGCTGATATTTAAGGTTGAAAGGTTGCCTTTTTCTTGAGATTTCCAAGTGCTAACATTTTGTATCCGTATCTTCATAAGACTAAAAGCTCTGATTATTTATTCAGAGATGAACGCTTTAGTTTAGTGGTCAGTAGGCAAAAAACCCTTTTCAGTAGTAGAAAAAGTTATTTGCTGACACCTGATAATTGCATAAGATGAGATAGAAAGTCTGTAATTTGATTGATCGAGGATCTTAACATTATGCTTATTATATATGGTTCCTTTCAGCACATCAATACTCATATCATGGTGTTTGAACATAACAAATTCCCCATCCTCCGTCTTCATTATTGTATTGTCACTGACAAGCAGAAAGTTAAAACTATGCGTGTGTTTCCTGTGCTTCATATGGTTATACGTTATGTTGGTTCTGATACCCCTGTAGCAACTATGCAGAAGGGTTCAAAGTCTGACATTGCCTTGGTGCTGACTCAGTCATGAAGGTGAAAGTCATGGGTTTTGATGCAGACATCTAATGCCTTTGCCTTGCAGTTGGTCTGTCCACGAGCGTCATCATTAGGTATTTTGTAGAGTGATCAGAACAAGTAGAAAAGATCACGCTATGGGGTGGTCAGTTGTTGCAGATGCTAAGTGCCAGATGAGCCCGCATCTGGGGTTTGGTTTGGGTGACCTCTTCTACTGAAGGGTGGAGTATTAAGGAGATTGTTCAGGACATGCACCGTGAGTGACAGATGGGCTCCATCTGTAGACAGGCTCCATCTCAGAGCAAACGGGAAGGGAGATTATACTGCGTGAGGGATGCCAGTGTACCACAGCCGGGCAAGAAACAAGTTAATTCTCAATGTAATCCTGCTCCTGGACAGAAGTGGAGCTCCCTCCAGCACAGAGCGATTTTCAGTGTCAGGACTGCAAATCGTTTTATGACAGAAGGTCCTAATGAAATTTCTTTGGACACCAAAATTCCCACAATACAATATAAACGCTCCTGCCAGTGAAGTTGCATGTACAGGGAGTTAGACAAAGAAATTAAACTCAGCCACAGTGTTATTCATGCTGTAGTCAAAAGTGTGGTGGGTGTTTTTTTTTAAACTCGCCTAAAATTTCATCTTGCATAAAAAGCGTGGAAACTTTTATTACCATGGAGGGCTGAGGACCCCTCACAGCAATGAACAGTATGATAAAGGTGATGACTCTAGCTTTGGGGAGCACAGGCAAACTTCTAAATGGCAAGATTATATCAGTTATTGGAACAGTTTCTTTTAACTGATAAGGAGCCATCTCACTTATGGCAGAAGCAGCCAGGAAGAAATAGCGAATTTTCTTTGCCTGAGCACGTTTCCTTTGGCTGGATACAGCTGGGATGGCTCCAGCGGGCTGCACAAGGTTTGTAAAGCCACATTGGGCTCTCTGGGAATCATCAAAGCAGACAGCAAAAGGGAAAGCTGACTGTCTCCTCAGCCAGACCTTTGTAATTGTTTTTAATACCTTGATCTTGTTCGGCTTACCTTCGTGTGAAATTTGAAAACTGTTCCTGGGTGTGCTGTTTTTTTATTGCAGTGCTGTACGCGTGCTGGTGAAATGTCATTTCCTGGTGATATTTTGGAGAAGGAAGTGCTTCTGAAATAAGGAAGCCCAGGGGAAGATAGGTTCTGGGCTTACCTGAAATGTTACTGAAGTTTTTTGTCACTGTATTCATCAAGAGCCAACTGCTTGCAACCTTTCAGAAACGAAAGTATTTCAGCTGCTTGAAGGAGACTGAATAGGGGAAAAATGTCTTGTTTTGCCATTTCACATTTCTGGTGACCTTCATTTTAAAGAATTAGTGTGTCCGTCTTCCCCCATCCTTGCTCCCCGAGTTGCGGTGCTCAGGCAGAGGGGAGTAGGAAGCACATGACTTGTACTTGGAGGAAACTGGTTGAACTGATAAGAGGAAAGCAGGAGATGGTGAGAAATGAAGGGATGTGGAGAAAACTCGGTTGTAAGTAGGAGAGCCAAATAATTCAGCAATGTTTGGGTTAGGTCCATAGGTACCTTGTAGAATGAGCAGAGAAAGTCCAGTGTCAGAAGAAAGCCCCACAGCAGAGCCAAGAAGAAAATCATTGTGAGTCAAGCATCATCAGTTGGGTTGGGGAAGGTTGGGTTGGGTGACTAGGACTTTCAGGGCAGGTTCATGGCTTGATCTGTTGCCCAAGGACCTTAGGACTCTGTTAATAGATGTCTGTACAGAGGATGACAGCCTTCTTTTGATAGCAGTTATTCTGTTAAACTGCAATAGCTGAGGTCTGCACCGAGGATCTAAAGATTGAAGCTCAATAATGTAGACAGTGCCACAAATGGAGCAGCTGGATTTTTTCAGTTTCCTTTTCAGGGAGGGCATGCATGCTCTTCCATTTACTTTGATTCATGCTCAAACTGTTTAAAGAAAACTAAGTGTGCCAAACCTAAATCCGCTCATGCAACCTTTAGCAGCCCCACTCCCAGAATCTGCATTAAAACAGCCATTCATTTTATGCTCAAATGCTTTTTTTTTCACTTGCTAAGCCTCGGTGCTTTGGTTTTTCCAACCAGAGTTTTTTAAAAAGTGCTCTATAAGAATCCGTATGTCAATGTGTTTATATAAGTTAAATCTCCCAGTCAGCAGAGGGATTGTTTAAATTTGGCAACACTTACAGGCAAGGACTTTCAATGTTTCTGATGAATAGCAAGAAGAAAACAAAATGTGGTAAATCTGTGCAATTAGAGGAACTGCTATTCGTAAACCATCCCCAGATCATTTTATTCCTACTGCTGATTATTTCTAACTACAATAGGTAAATATTTTGAACTTTGCTTTCCAGAATATTCGAATCGGTAGAAATTCAATAATGTGTTGGCAGTGCTGCTCTTAAACCTGCCTACTTCCTTCTGCTTTGCCAATGATTGCCTCTCGTGTTTTCTCACGTAAAACTCTTGGGCTGTTAAACTAGTCGTGCTATTTGGGCGAGATCTTTGCTTGGGGAAGCGAAGGAGAAGCTCAGCCCGCAGACATGCCTGCCCTCACCTCTGTCTGTACTTTTGGGGAGGTGGTCTAGGGGGGAAGAGAGTTGGAGTGTTTTTTCCAAATGCCTACCAGGTTATTGAAATCTATCGGCAAAGATCCTATTTTCAGCCTGTACTTTGAAGGCAGTGGTTTGTTTGGATTGTTGGCTAACAGGGATGACTGTTCTGAAGTACTTTATGGTCCCATTCTCTTCTCCTGAATTTTATTTAATAACAACTGTGATCCCACGTGAAAAGTATTAATATTTCAGTTAGAACTCCTCTTATACTTTCAGACTGGACTGTCTCTAGATTTAGGTAAGAAGAACTGAGGTAATTATGGGTTTTCTTCCTTCACCCTCTTATTCTGATGGCTTGAAAATGTAATTCTGAATTGGTGTTGAGAAAGAGAGCAGAGTCTCTGAGTAGTGTAGCTGGGTCTGAAGGTACGCTGAAGCCTGAAATACCCCAAAGGCCCGTTCTCATCCTTGATGAAGTCCATCAGTGAGACAGTGTAAAACCTCCAGTAGCCCTTTTGATGTGAGACAGTGAGCAGGCGTTGTGGACACTGGTCCCAGCCAGGTATTTTTGCTGGTGCTTGGGCCTCTCATAGAGCATTGATGCTGTGATGAGAGTCACTGATCGTTCCCGAGATCGTGGGAGAAGAGAAAGAAATGGCACTGATGCAAAATTTAGTCCAGTCTTCCAAAAAGGAGCTCCAGTTTTGTAAAATCCCAGCAATACAACCACTTTTCAGAGTTACTCAATGATTCTTTGTTCCCTGTTTTGTGGGTTTTTTGAGGGAGGTGCAAATTGTCATTCTTGAAGAAAAGCACCATTTTGCAGGAACTTGGGCTGTTCACGAATGCACATTGACTTAAGCAAATATTTTTATCTAAAGGAAATTCCAGAAAATAAGCACTTTATATTTCAGTATATTCTAGATTAATTTTAGAAGAGTTTTTATTCAAATATATGTTTCCATTTCAAATTTGAATTAGATATTAACAAGCACAGCTAAAAATCTGAATTACAAATATAAAATTACCTGGCAGACAGGAAAACATTTGTGTTTTATGTCTGATGACATATTACACTGCTTGAGTCGAAGGACTGAATAAAAAATTAAAATCAATTTTCAGTTTTAGTTTCTGCATTGATCCAAAGTTTCACACTTGATGTATTTTAATTCTGGAAGTTAAAACAATTTATATTCTAAGTTTAGATGCAGGTTGCCCATAGCTTCTCTTTGCATGCATTAACATTTTCTTAATGTCTTTTGAGAAGCTGGCCAGAAGTTGCACCGGAATTCATGCAAAACTATGGGCAACTTTTAAAATTATTAACCTTTTGCCTTTCTATAGAGGGAGCAAAACTAGCCCGTGTATCTGCTTGCTGCTGTGGAACTGAAGATCCAGAGAGATTTTTAACCCCAGTGGTCATTTGCAACCATGCGATGAGATAAACAGCCCTAAGCTTATGGTCGCAGAAGGCACTTCATAGCAAGGGAAAGCAATGGGTGGTGTTTCCTTCTTTATTGCTGGAATTATAAATTATCAGTGGTTTTAGACTTGTCATTTTAAGCAGATTAAAAGAATTCAAATGCGTTCGGAAGTTGCAGATCTCCTTTGTAGACAGAAGGCAGTTAAAGCAGTTGTCTAGTTTTTATACTTGAACTGCCAAATGGAAGCTCCTGGTTCAAAATTGGGGGGTATAATCACTCCCCCAGGAGCATGTATTCCACTGCAGAGCAGCATCGTCGTGTCTTCCTGAGACCTGCTGCAGAACATTTCCAGGGTTTAAGAAGTGGACTTTGCTTAGCTGGACTGAAAAATGCATTTTGGGATTGTTCTAGCCCTGTGCCAGCTCTAATGGAACATGTGAGACGAGGCTCTTTAATGTGTCCCTTCTTACAGGAAAGGGATATTTAATGAGGCTGTTTGGGTTTTATGCTAATTACTTTTCCAGCTGCTGTGAAGATTATACGAGGCTGCACAAACTGTAATACTGCGACATAATTCTACAACAATGCATTCCTGTTAAAATAATGTAATAATATAATTAATCCATTAGAGAATTTACAGCAAATTTTGAGGATTGAAAAATAGGTGCTGTTAATAGCGTGAGGATCTGCGCAGTATATGGATTAGAGAACGCATTCATTGGAGATGTTTTAAGGAGTGTTTCACCAACAAATCAGCAATAATAGAATATCTGGTTGGGGGGAGAGAGCATGACCGTGTTTGGAAGAAGCTCATTCTTGTGTAAAAAGTTGTTGCATATCCTCAGCTGCCATTGCCGTGACTCATGAATGTACAGTCTTCATCAGGCTGGGTCCTTACAGATTATTTTAGAACGCTTTCATTTAACAACAAAATGCGTTGAAGCTGCTTTTTATTTTTAGATTGCATTTGAAGCGTGGAAATTAGTTACAATTTCTCAGACTGTTGGCTTTCATTCTTTACCTTTATGCTGCCCTTTTTTAAGAAGTGGGGGGGAGGAAAAGCAACGTTTCCCGGTGACATGGAGCAAGGAGGCATCTGGTGCGTGGAGAGAACAAAGCCTGAGCGACAGTGGTCAGCTGTAGCGCCAGGTTATCCCAGTGACCCAAAAAAAGCTGGAGGTCCGTTCTGGCAGGATGCTGGCTGGTCGCAGGATCCTGCTTTTAAGGAACTCCTGCCCAGGTCCACCAGTTCCGCTATACCTTGCTCAGAGGTGAGCATGGTCCTCTCGCTCCCAGAGCAACGGAGGGGAGAACCTCCCCTGCTTTTCAGAGACTGCTGCCAGGTAGTTTCTGAAAGCAAAATTCGTGTAGATGCCTTCATTCGGAAGCACTGTGGAGGAAGTTTTTTCCTAGAATACCATTTTGTGCTCTCTCAGTGTTTCCCATAGGAATTTCCGAGGCCAGCGTGGTGGTATTTCAACTGAGCCCTACCATATCAGTGACCCGATTGACATGTGACCCATGTTGTGATTGGGAAATGGGTTAGTATATTAATGTGAACGTGCAGCCCAATGACTCTAATCTGATAGGACTTTTTTTAATCACAGTAGCTGCCCTTTGTTTCCATGTCTGTGAACTGCATTAAAAAGGCACATACAGCTAGATGTACAGGGTATTGGCAGCAGGGATGAGAATCCCAGGTCCTCAGGCATCTGAAACATGGATGACAGTCATCCAGACAAAATCATTAGCTTCATAAACTCTTTCCAGGGCTGCTGAGGCTAATATGTTGAGGAATAATAAATAGTTGCTAGAAAGAGGAACTGAATTGCCCTGTGTACAGAGGTTTAATAGGAAAAATCAGATTATGGATTAGGAATCAGATTATGGATTGGGAATCAAAGATAGCTTGATGAAGAAGAGTTTATTAGAAATCTTGGTCTAAGTCTTGTTTATACTAGGGCTTGTTTATACATTGTAACTTGAATTGTTTAAACCATAAATATGAAACATATTAGTTATATCACCATAAACCCTTGGGTGGATGTTTATTCAGTTCATAAACTCATTCGTTTTATTTTAATTCATTAAGGCCAATTCATTCTGAATTAAAATGTCCACACAGGTGTTTAATGTGGCATTGGTGATCCTCCTTGAGTCAGTTAATTCCGATTTCTTTTCCTGAGTGCTCACGTAAGTAGCCACAGGAGCTAGTGTGCAGGAAAGAGTCGATGAGATAGCTACCTTAGCTGCCGCAAGAGATGGGATCTAGAGGCTCTGTTCAGTGAGAGCTACATCTGGCTACTTGGAGTGACCCAAGGGACTAGCCAAAAGAAGCATGAGGTGGTGATTTCAGCATTTAACAAAGAGGAAAAGCTGTTGTTGCTCTCTTCCAAATTCTGCTGCTGGCACATCCCAGTCTTGCTGCGAACGATGCCTATACATTATTACACTCCAAGTATTGCAGGACTTAATTGCAATTTCACCAGGTCTCCTCTTTTTTTTTTTTGGTCAATCTGTCCATGTGTACGGTTTCTTCACAACTGCAGTTCACTGAGAGAGAATCTTGGATTCCAGTAATAAAAAGCGTTATTAAAAACCCTGTGTGCCTGTAGAAGTCTTGGAAACCAAAAGCATGGAAAAAAATCTTAAACTCTTACTAGAAATTAAACTCACTATTTTGACAAAACTTGCAGATTTTCTGAGTATTTATAATTTCCTTTATTGATACCAATTACATTTTCAGGGGAATGTTTCAGTTCCATAGTATTATGTCTGTATAAAGACTGGAGTAGTTAAAAATAAGTCTTATTTTGGTTTCCATTTATTTGTATAGGCTGAAGATATAATACTATCTGTTGTTAACTGCATCCGAGTTGTTTATTATCTACAGAATGTCCCACACTTTTAGCTCCGTGATGCTGAACATCACTCCTTACTCCTTTTGTTCTCGCTGGAGTAGCAGGTATATGTTCCTAGGCTGAAAAATGGAATATCTCAGGCTCTTATTTTGCAGCTGAATACATATGTGTAGGCTTCTGAAAGAACAGGCCTTTGTTACTCTTACAAAGGTTTTAATTTGATAATTAATACTCTTGGTCCTTTATATCTTCAGAGCTCTAGATACACATTAAGTTAATCAGGCAATCACAAAAATTCTGTTTATGAAAACAGGCAGTAAAAATCATCCATTTGCTGTGGTGAATGATACTTTTTCAACTTAACCAACAGCATTATTTGCCTATTTTAAAAGAGAAGCTGTTAGGGTATTTACATTTGCCACTAGCCACTGCTTGAGACTGAAAACACCAGTCCCTCACCTCCCTCTGTTTTGCAGGAAGCTCCTGTTCTCCATGTGCTCTTCATTAATTCCTTAGTTAAAAGTAGCATGGGGCTGACAGCTGAACGTGCATAGATAAACAGCACTCTGAGGAAGGTCCAAAGAGTACCCAGAAATGCTGCTGCCTGAAGGTGGTGGCATGTATTTGTGCTGAAAGTGGTTGACAATGGGTTTGATTATTTTTCTTCCCGCTGAAGCTGGTGAATTCCCCTCCTGTCTTCACTGAGCGCCGGGTGCCTGGCAGGCACTTGCTGAATACCAAAAGCCTTTGCTCATACAGACAGGCCACGAAGGCTTCTGACAGCTGTACAATCTCCCTTCTGAGGTGCTTTGTTCCCAAAAGAAGGCCGTGGGACTCGGTGGGTGCTCAGCTCTTTGCCGTAGTAAGCTTTGTGTCTGCAGGCCAAAATGTTTCCAGGATGTGCACATACACTCAAAATGCACCCTTGCAACCTTCTATATTTATGATCTGCCTCAAGACACTTTGAAGCCCACGAATTTTCTATCACCATCATCCAGAATCAATACTGCATTTACACTTCTATGCTGACACTTAAAATTTCAAAACTGTACACGTACCTGTAATAGCCTCTGTGCTCTATGGACCTGGTCGAAAGCCCAGTAAAAATGACTGTTGGATTCTCTCTGGTTTTCATGGGCGTAGGATCAAGCCTATATTAAGTAGTCACTGTAGCATTCCTCCCAGTTTCGTATCCTCCCACTGTAGCGTATCCTCCCAGAAAACATGATATAGGTAGATTAAACATCAGTTAAAAAAAAGATGTAGTTGCCTGTGAGTGAAAAATTCAGATGGCATTTGGACCAAAGTTTAAATATGCCTGAGTGGTGGTGTTTTTTCTCACCAACTAGTGCCTTCTCGTACATCATTTCCTGTGGGGAAAAACAGCTTGATAATTCCATGAGCAACAGAACTTATGAAACCCAGTTTTGTATGGGTTGCTCCTTCCTGGATCTTTCGCTGTTTAATCATGAGGCTAGGAATGGCAATTTGGATGCATTTTCTCTAACCAGCCTCCCAGTTTCTCTGAATTTTAGAAGCTTAACAAATATACGGTCTTTTGTCCTGCCACCAAAGTTGGCCAAAGTTGGAAACAGGTAGAGAAGTCGTTAATCAGGGCAAGGAAAGACAAAAAACCCACTACGGCTGCTAGAAATACACAGGAATGAATGGCAGAAAACAGGTGCTGGCTGGTACAGAAAAGGATATCTTGGCTGTTCTGGTTTTAGACTGAGCAATGGGTTTAGGAGTGTGGCAACGCACCTGGCATCCTTTTACGACTTCAGTCTTGACTCCAAAATACGTGGAACAAATGTACTTCCGTAAGGAAGGCACAGATCAGGACAAGGAAGTGCTGAGAAATTGTCTTTGCAAATAATTTTGGGTTTTATGATCTATGGAGAATCCTTGTGTGTCCTCATCCTTCCATTTGCTTTGAAAAGGAGGTAGGAGGGAGAAGGTATTATTGACATGTCGGTATTTGGAGGACATATATTAGACATTAGGAAAATTTAACAAAGATTATATTTTCCTGTAACTAATTGTATTGTAGTTACAGTCTTTTCACCAGAACAGCTGAAGATGCAAGATGCTTTTTCTCTCTTTTTTTAAAGTTGGAAAACTTCCGTTAGCTGCACTCCAAAGAGAACCCCATGCTACAGTGGTGTAGGGGGGGGCAACAAGTCAAAACAAGGAGGGAAAAGAAAAGGCAGAGTCATGGCAGCCACTTCTGGAGATGCAGTGGCAAACCTGAGTGCATTAGCCCTGTCCTGTTGAGCATCTCAGTGCTCCTTGCAGCGTGACAGAGCTCTGCGCCACCTCACACCTCGGGTTGTAAACCAGTTGGGACATAGTTTCCCAAGGCCCCCAGTGTTAGCCAAGGTGTGAATGGCACTCTGGAGGCATTTGTGGGGTTTGGATCTCTCTCCCTGGGAGAGAGAGAGGGAGGTTTCTCTGCAGACAAATGAATGCAGAACTGTTGTGGGAGTTTCATGCATTCCCTATGAAGCACGGTGAGAGGGCAGATGTCAGCCAGGATGGAACAGAGGCACAGGAACTTACTAATTTCTTCTGATTTTCAAGTTGATCTTTGATTCGTACAGTCTGCGCAATGGCATCTGAAGCTGTTTGTGTGATACCACTTGCTTACTGATAAGTGAAAATGAGTTTTCTCAGTCTTACAGTAGCTTTCATAGGGGGTCAGGCTTTGGCCATCCTCATCCTGGTTACCTGGGACAATATATCGGGAAATGGCTATATTTTTATGGTTCTATGGTTTATTTTCAAGAACTCAGCCTGGCACTCGTCTAGGAAAAGCACAAAATCAGTCAAGATCTAAAACTCTGAATTCTACAAATAGATGACATTTTGCAATATTAGATCCTAGTAGGGCACAAACCTTAGTAATTGCTCTTTGGATCACGTCTCATTCAGTGCTTGAATTAATAGTATTGAAAATTTCACAAGGGTGCCTTAAGTAGTTTGGAATGAACAGCATCAAAGGTGAGGGGTATCTTGATGGTAGAATAAATAACTGGTATACTTGTTTTTCACAAGGCAGGTGAATGCCAACTATAACCCCTGCCAGTTGTAAATCCCCTACTTAGCATTATTCTGATGATGATCTGATAATTGAAAGACTCCATAAATCTTTTCTGGCTTTTATTTACTTATTAACTGGAGGTTAATTATAATTGTTTATCTCTGTAATCTCATTCAACTTTTGCTACAGCTGCTTTTTTCCTCTGACTAGGAGTAATTAATATATGAAGAGCTCTTAGACCATGACCATCACCAGGAACGGGTACACTGTAAAGGCCTCAATGCATCCTAGAAGGGGTGCTCAGTGCTATGGGGAACGGTTTTCTTCTGCCATATTGGGATAATTCACTGCAGTATGTACTGGCTTTTGCGAGGATTTGGTTCTTGTTTCGTCTGTCTCTCTGCAGGGGTATAGGAAGAAGGGAAGGCAGAATCCAAGTCCCTGTTGCATGTGCTTACAGCATTTCTTGGTGTATGTATGCACCACTGTACAGAATATGTCTTGGTAGTTCACAGAACCCAGTTCAGGACAAAAGTGAAGATCATTACAGAAAATTCATGTGTATTGGTTTATAAAATAAAATAATGGAAACAGCTACAGCTACTCTTCTTAATTAGGGGTGGCTCTAAATTGGCCCTACAGTCATTCAGGCGTCCGTTGTTGATCTCCATAACACAGGAGTCTCTCACGATGGCAGCACTGATGCAGGAGCTCTAGCACATATACTCATCCCTTGCAGTAACCAAGTCCATCTACTATCTTTTATTTAGATATGATGTTTATGCCCCGGAAAGCTTGCAGTTTGGAATGGCTACCTCTAAATATTGACGTTGGCTTTTTGCATCTCAATCTGCAAAGGCATTGTGCTGGAATGAGAGGCCAGGGACGCTGTGGCATTTCTGGCATTAATGTGCAGACAACATTCCTGCAGGCTAAAATGCCCTGCGAGTAGCTGACAAAACCAATCAAAATCCCCCCATTTGTTGGTCTAGCAGATTAGTCCATTTTCTGATTTCGCTGCAAGGGTTGTGAGCCTGGCTTAAATCGGCTGCCCTCGTCTGGGTGGCATTTAGATCAAGGCCAGTCTCAGCTGTGTCATAGTGTCGCACCTTCTGAACTCGCACAGCTGAGATTGGGTTGGTGCCGTTGAATTAACAAATTTAAAGCTGATTCACATTGTAGTCAAGACGTTTTAATTTGGATTCTTGCATCTGTCGAGAGGGAGGTCGCTGAGCTCTNTTGGCAGCATCCCATGGGCTATCCTACGTGCTGGGACCCGAACCTGGGTTTCCAGAGGACCTGAGCCCCTGCTACCAGTGCAGAGGTAGCAATTTTACAATTTCTTCCTTGTCTGCTGGCACTGGTTCATTTGCTGAATTGAGCTGGCTCTGAGGTCTTTAGGGTAGTCATGACATCTTCCTCCTAGGGGTCCTGATCATCAAAATGACCACGGAGAAAAAGAAGTTGTGTTTGACTAGGATTTTCAGGATTTATCTCTGGAATTATGTGCCCTGAGAATGGCTTTTCTGTGTGGTATCTGTTGTCCTGGCAACATGGTTTCATCGAGGAAATACAGTGTGTGTTTGAGCACCCTTGATACCCCACGCTGCAATACCAGTTATATTGGTCTGTCTGTTTTCTTTCCTAACATCCCTAGAAGGGGGAATCATAAAAGTGAACGCTGTGAATGCACAGGATAGAAAAGCCACAGGGGAAGAGAACTGAGATGCTCCCCTTCTGTGCTAATTGAAAATATGCCAAATTATAGTTCACTGCACAGATAAATGAGCGAAACAGGAGACAGGCTTTGAGGATTGTGCTATCTCACAAAACCCAGCAGTATCTCCAGAAGAGCAGAGCTCTCTCTTAGCCAGTGTTAGAGCAAACATGGTACCGGTATGCATATTATGAATAAATTGGTGTGCATACTTGATCTGAAACTCCCTATAGATTAAGATGAACAAAGTGATAGGTATTCCAAGCGCATGTGACAAGGTGTGGGCTAAGTGAAGTACTTCTGCTGCTGGTCTAATGATGTCTCTTGTGCTGCAGAGAAGCTGGATAAAAAGAGGGCTAATAGTCAGGAGCCCTAGATCCATATTATAGTTGATTTGTAGCAAGTAGGGTAAAGAGTCTCCCTATTCATGTAACATCTGCTAGTTCTGTACAACCTTTATGTACATATGCTTATGTCCTACTTTTTTCCCCAGAACCTATACATGTGTTTGAGCACTGTCCCTCACCACGTTGCCTCACCACAGTGGGTGATAATAGGGCACTTTTTGTCTGTTAAACTCAGTGGAAAAATCTAATCACCTTCAGTAACAATGGGCCTGACCCTATGTAAAAAACGTGGTAAAGGCAGGAGGCTTTCTTCTGCATAACTAGGACACTCTAGTTAGTGAGAAGACCATTTTATATAATGCTTTCAAGGAAAGGAGAACACAAAAAATGCACACACATTTATTAGAGGAGATAACTGTGGAACAAAATTATGCTGTTGAATAACAAAGTGGAAACTGTTTACAAAACGCAGATTTCTGGGTCATCATTTGCTTAATTTTTCCTCTTTTGCTTTGCTTGAATAATGAAAATGCATCGGTCCCATTAGTCTCCAGACAATCTTTAGTCATTTCCATTTGTTAGTTGCTCATGTGAGTGTTTCCCAAAGTCTTTTGAAGTGGGAGTACCTCTGTGTAGGAAGAGAGTCTCAAGAGCCACCTCTCATCCTGTTCCTGACTCTGTGGCAACCCCATGGTAATCGAACCAACTGTTCATGTGGAAAAGTAATATGAGGAAACCACTGAGGCAGTTTTAGCTGTCTCTTAATGAAATGTAACAGCTGGAAATCAGGAAGAGCACGAGCATCATGGGACCAATCAGCCCTCTGTGGAGAAGCAGCAAGTGCTGTGTAAACCACAATCAGTATATCTCTGGCGAGAGCAGTGCTGTACTGAGTGGGTAGCTAATACTATGGTGGAATGCTTAAATCCAAACACCACTTTAATTAAATTTCCCTAAGTATTAGGCCTAGGAAATATAAATTAAGCAGTTGACAAGATTTTACAAGATTGGAACCAGTCCTGGACTGACATGAGCACACTGACCTCTGTCTCCTTGCCATCTGCCTGAGATGGTTTTCATGCCTTAGGAGATCCTTTCCAGCCAATGGTCTGCTGTATTTTACTAAAAGCTGAGCTGTTTTCCGTTCTTTCAATACTGTCTGCTTTGAGATTGCTCAAAGTGTAGCCCCAGAGGATTTTGTTTCATTTTTCCATACTCTGCATCATGTCAGATCACAGCTTCCTCAACACAATGCAAGTTGGGACCCCAGTTCTTCCTGCAAGAGATGCCCCAGACAGATGTTGATGGTATTCTGTTCACTGCAAGAGTAGACAGCAGGAGAAGACTTAACCCATGGCAGGAACAGAGCGTGCACAAGAGATGTAGGGTGGTTCATCACTTGTATTTGAGCCCTTTTACATCAGGAAAAATGGCTACAGAAGTCCTGGATCTGCCCAGAGAATAACTCACATGGTGAATAAACTGTAAGAGACAACCAGCAGGGCCTCGTCCAAAGCCGTGCGCGCAAGCACTTGTCTTTGGGTATCTCAGGCAGGCAGCCAGGCCAGGGCCTTGGCTCACAGCATTTTCTCAGCTTGTCTTCTGTCCTGCAGCCCAGTGGGCTGGCTAGGAGAGCATAAAGAAGGCACAGAGTGCCTTAAAGTCATGCTAGCCACAAAGCAGTGCTAGGCTAAGGTTTCACTTCATTTTATTTTGCAATGTCCCTTATGAGAGTTCTGTGTGATCTTTCCCATTATTTTACTTAGCAACAATGCCATCTGGATAACATAAATCAGCACATAACAATTGGCTCTTGCTTACATGAGATCAAGTTGTACTTTGCTTTATGCCTTTATTCCAAATATCTCACATCAAATTTTGCTTGCAGTTATGTCTAGGTATTTCCTGTTAAATCCACCAGGCTGGGTAACACTGGCATTGTAAATAAAAGCATAAATTTTGCCCCAAGCTACATTGTTCTTCCAGCCCATTTTAGTTTCTTCAGTCACATGTCTTTTAATTGTCAAGCTAACTCCCAAAGGGAAGTGAGCCTGTGCTCAGTGCTTGAAGGTAAGACGCATGGGGCAAACTATATACTACTGATAAATGAGTAACAAAGGTAGTAGCTGAATCAAGACAGCAGGAAAACAAACACGGCATGAGTAGATATCTCACATGCATTCATTCTTACCTTCCTCTTTCTAGTTTTAAAAACCTAGTCAAAATCCATATACTGAAGATAAATTGCATTTTGGCAGCACACGCTAGGTGTGGATTGATGTCAGTAGTTACTGTGTGAGGTTAAGTGTATTAAGTGACATTTAATCACTCAACTTAAGGAGTGAACCATCCAGAGCAGCTTATTTAAGGGCACTATATATATACATAAAGATAGATAGATAGATAGATATAAAAGATACTCTGTAGCTCAGTAAGCTGGAACAGACAGGCATAAAATGGTGTACGTTGTAGTTCTTACTATCCATGTTTCATTTTAATTTGTTATTTTTGCTATATAATTTAAAAGCCATTCCTGTTCTTGGCCATTTGTAGAACAGTTTTAGCCTCGGTTATGTAAACACATGTATATTTTATATTACTTTTAAATTGTATTTATGGATTGGATGCCCCTGAGTAGAAGTAAAGGCAATGGAGCACATAATTGTGGTAGGTTTCTGTTTTCAGCTTCTTCTAGCTTTCAGATGAGACATGAGAAATTTAGAGTCTTCTTTCTTATTGATCATTGCTCCCCAAAAATACAGACAACGCGAAGTCTCCAACAAGTAAAATGTTTTGCTAGATTTGCAGGGCTCCTATTGATATAGAAATAGATTTAATTATAACAATGGCAAGGTGTAAAGGGATTGTGTATTATCTAGGCCCTTATAAGAAAGCGCCTAATTCTTCCAGTCTCCTCATGGAGACATGGTGGGATGACTGTCACAACTGGAATGCTGCGATGAATGGCTATAAGCTCTTCAGAAGGGACAGGCAAGGAAAGAGAGGTGGGGGTGTAGCTCTGTACATAAGGGAGTGTTTTGATTGTATAGAGCTAGATTCCAGTGATGATGAAGTCGAGTGCTTATGGGTAAGGATGAAGGGGAAGGCAAATAAGGGAGATGTACTGGGAGCATGCTATAGACCACCTGACCAGGATGAGGAGACAGAGGAAGTATTCTATAAGCAGCTGGCTGAAGTCTCGCAATCGCCAGCCCTTGTTCTGGTTGGAGACTTCAACCTGCCTGGTATCTGCTGGAAATATAACACAGCAGAGAGCGGGCAGGCTAGGAGGTTCCTCGAGTGCATGGAGGATAACTTCCTGACACAACTGGTAGGTGAGCCCACCAGGGGAGGTGGGAGGTGCCTCGCTAGACCTACTGTTGACAAACAGAGAAGGACTAGTGGGAGATGTGGTGGTCGGAGGTCGTCTTGGGTTTAGTGAACATGAAATGGTCAAGTTTTCAATTCATAGCAATGTGAGGAAGGGGATTAGCAAAACCTCCACCT
>VXBH01002215.1:8556-23847 GCA_013400035.1 Rynchops niger
CACACTCTCCAACTTTCCTTCAAACACAGAGTGCCAGTGGGAATAGAAGTATGAAAACTGCTCACTATTTGGAGACAGTTGCTAGTCCTAGGTCCAGTATTATCAATGATACAAATTAAACAAGTTTTAAGATTTGAGGACTAAAATAATTTTGACAAATGTAATTCATGCTTCTTACTTCCTCAGTATATTTACAACCATATTTTGATACTATCACAGGTGACTAGTTTAAAAGTGTTTATTTCTTACTACATAAATTGAGAAATTTCCTAAAAATTAATATGTTGCATAAAAAGCTGCATATACTCATTGGTCTGCATTATTCCACCTGTTCTAAATTAAAGCCAGTGAGGTTGGGTAGAAAAATAACCTTTCATTTCATAGGAATTTGATTTTTTGCTAAAAGATAATATTTCATATCTTCACAAAACATAGCATATATGTGGCAGTTCTTTGTATATAAGTTGAAGTATTCTGGTATTTTTTTCATTTTTCTTTTCACAAACAGAGATTTGAGGGAAAAATTGTTTTGCACTGTTGCAAACAACAGCTAATTAGAGGAAAGATTAGTGTGGACAACTTTTCTCAAGTGAGGTTTTTTTTGCAAGTTTGGGTTTGACAAAGTTTTACAACTTTGAATTTTCCAGTATAGGACTATCTTAAAACAATATACATTGTTAGGACTAGTTATTACTCAGAGATGACACTGAGTGACATTGCAGTATGTCTTTCCTCACCTTTAAAAAACTGAGTTTGTCATATCTGCCAGTCATATAGTATTTAACTTCATTTTAGCAATCTTTGAAGAGGCAGAATATCCTAATCCAGGGTTATGTATGCTGCAAAATAATACTTAAGAGTACTTATGAGCTGCCTTCGCTGAACTCGGTAACATAAACCCAGAGGTAAAAATGGTCTGTTCATGACATTTTCTTGTATTTCTTAGACTGTGATGCCACAGACTATGAACTGTCCAAAGTAACAAAGCACTATGCTAAGTAAAGAATGTAGTGCAGTAAATAGCCTCCCAAGTTATCGTCTGAATTTTTCTATTGTTTAGATTAAGCACAATAATATTTCTTGAATTCACTTCTGTGTTTTTAAACAGACAACAATATGCTTTAGTTTGGTTAAAGCCATTCCAGTATATACAAGAAATTCATTCAAGAAAATATTCAGGTTAATTCAATTTTTGGGTTAATTTAGCTAATAATACTGTATTCTCCCTTGCCTGATTTTATCCTGTGTAATGAGTTGCAGTCTATCATTCCTATAGAATGACATGAGTCAGTCAGAGGAGAAATAGAAGTGTGCTGTGAAAGATCTTGGTCCTTTTTTGGCAAGTCCACACAAAAAACCATGAGTTATTCAAACTCAGCCCTACAGGATGCAATGATCTGATTTTTTCAGTTTGGGTCTTTTTTATACTTGTACATTTCTTAGAGCAAGATCGACCTTTTGGGTTTGGTTTGCATGCTACATAATGGTTCAAAGACATTAAAGATTATCATCAGATAATCAGTAAATTGCCAAAAAAAGTTTAAGATAAGGAAGATATCTATTGATAAATTACTGACCAGAGGGAAATTTCCCTACTCAGTTATGCATTTGGTTAAAGAGTTAGTCCTGGTCTAAATGACACAGCTATCTCCAACATTTTTTTGAATGCTCCAGGAAGAATGATGTGGTGTTAACAAGAATTAATTTTTTAATAATAAAGTTAAAAACAGTGAGTGTTGAATAAATTAGTCTTCTCTTAAAAAAAGAAAAAGAAACCTGCAGGTTTTACCTGGTCCAAAAGAAAAAAGATCCCTAGTAAGCTCTAAAATAAATTTATATTGATAGTATCAGTGGNAGTCCTGGAAAGCATCCAACTACTTTTCTTTAGGCAGTGTCATGGCATCAAAGCAAGAAGATGCTATACCACTGTAATACTGATACAGAATGAACTCAGAAAACACTAGTTTATCTCATATTAACTGACACCAAAGTATTTTCAATTATATTTTTTATATATATTTTTTAAAGCATACCATGAGTAAGGGATGATAGAAAGAGAGGAATTATGATTGCATGAGATTGTCATGTAGTGTATGTAAAACAGGTTGTTGGATTCAACTCCTTTGATGGCAAACAGGTGTGTCTATTACAACAACAACATTCCTACATTTAATACTAATTGAAACTCACGCTGCTGGGTGTTTTAGAACAAATGCCAAGGATTAAGCTGGCATAAAGCCTAAACTAACCCTTCCTTCTGTAATAGGTACATACAAAAAGCTGTTCCAGTTTCATGAAAGATTTGAGTTTATTCTTTATAATAATACTTGTTGAAGTATTATATTTATGTGCACACAGAAAGCAAAACAAGAAGCCTAAGTAAATAATTACTTTTCATTGTTTTCTGTAAATTCAAGGGTAGGACTTAAATGTAACTTTTTAAAATTTAAGTGTAACTTGTTTTAGAAAATAATTCTAATTTCACATATGAAAAATGAGTTTAGGTGCATTAGATGATGATGAAGCTTTTATGTTGGCCCATGCATACATACCTAAAGGTTTTTAAGGCATGTCTTTGGTAGATATTACATGGAAATAATTTTCATTATATAAAATGCAGTGCAGAGACCGTATTGTTTGAGGTGAGTGAAGCTGTCTTTTTCCGATTAAAGAAAATAACAAACATCTATTTCTTCCATGACAGTGAGGAAGAATGGCAGTAATGAGATATGAATTCAGTGAGGGCTTTGAAGTGGATGTGCTAAAATTTTCTCCTATAATGAATTCCCCAAAAGTCTTTTTAAACTTAAAAAAAAAGCAATTAAAAATAAAACCAATAAATTCAGATTTTTAAATGGTGAAAAAGACTACTTAATATTAAATACTTCAGTAAGAGTAGAAACAAACAGATTACTGTTAATTCAGTCCTGACAGGCCTTACTGGCTTCCAGCCAACTCAATGGCAACAAACTCACATTTCTGCCTGGTTCCAAGGAAATGCTTCTTTCTACCACCTCAGAGATACCATGCCGTCTCCTGAACTTTGTTCTCTTTCATCATGCTTTGACTCTTTCCATGTGAAAGAGAAAGAATCTTTTTTCCTCTAGGGGATCTTCCTTACTTTTTCTTTTCAAAATAATATAAACTGAGAAAGAGCTTCCAGTGGACATGGATAAAACAGAGGTATTCAGTGCCACCTTTGCCTGTCTTCAACATGGTCTGCCTGATCCACCTGACTGTCTTTTATGAAGGATAGAAAGGCTGGATTTGTGAATAGTGTGGGCACTGGATGTCATTTACATTGTCTCTAGCAAAGCTTTGAACATGGTCTACCGCAATATTCTTGTATTCATTTTAGGACAATGAAGCTTGAGTAGGTGAATGAGCGAAACTCTGTTTGGATGGTCATGTTGAGAGGTTACTGGACTGGAGGCCAGTAACAAGGAGGCATTCAACAGGGTCTGTCCTGGGACCTGTTCTGCTTCACATGTCTCTCAGTAATCAGGAGGAGGGGATGGAGGGTATACTTCTCTGTTTTGCAGGTGACTCCAAACTGTGGTGACCACTCCTCCATCAAATTTTTGTGCTTTACTAGGATAGTCCTCAGGCATGTTAAGTGAAGAATAGAAAATAGCAATGTTAGTGAACTCAAAATGCCATGACTTCTATTTCTTAACAGCTTCAAATTGAGGGATATAAATTAGAGTATCAAAAATGGAAATAAGTATGTTGGTTATATGAAACACATAATGTTCAGCTTAGTGTGTTTTTACTTTGGCTTCATCCATTCAGTTTATGAACTTGTGAGCTACAGCCATCATAAGTGAAAATTCAGAAAAGCAAGTTTTCCATTGTTTTTGCCCTGATTAGTTTTTATGTGCTTTTTTTTCCTTTCTTTTTACCCCCTGAACTCCTTTTGTCAGGCTAGTGCAAAGCAGTGATGTGATTTTGCCAATGCTTCACATGTTGATTAACTCATTCCCTGGGAAACTTTCTTGCCTGCCCCAGAGGAGTGCTTTGGGAAAATTTAATATTCGTTAATCCTAAGGATTAAGTTGATTTTAAAATTTATAGTCTTATTGTTTCTGGTAATTTGAGAAATCTCATAAACTTGGAAAATCTTGGAGCTTTCTTTTGGTGTTATAGTGCTCCTATTTGCTGCTCTTGTTGAAGCTGGAATGAAAGAGAGAGAGGGGTTATCAGACCAGCTAGCAGCTGTTATTGAGGAGAACAAAGACAGTGCAAAATGATTAAAACACTCTCTTTTGAGATGTGTGTTAGAAATCTAGGACACAGTGTTAAATATATTTCTATTTTTGCTTAAGAATGTTTTAGCAATAAACAGTCTCTTATGCTAATAACTTTCCAAGGAGACTTGCCTAACATTAACCTACCTTGTTTTAACATTCCATTAACAGACATATGGCAGTTGGACAGGGTCCCGTTGTTAGGAACACCCCTAAATGAAATGCCCCTCATTACTCATGATCCAAGCGGTATGTATGAAAAGGCAAAGCAGCCAACTCTCAATCTGTGATCGCCTTTAATGGGGGAGAGGGGGGATACTCTGGAGCCACGGAAGTCAAAAACAGAGACAAACATAGAAACAGCATGGTCAGGGGCTGTTTTAATCACATAATGGGGACACGATGATTTGATCCAGCTACACTCAACACTTAGGAATAGATGGGGCTTCTGAAAACTAAGTGTGTTCCAAATGTAATACTTTCAGGTTCAAATGAGTTGGGACTGCTTTCAACTGAATAATCAAATATCTTTCTCTCATTCTTGTGTATTTATTACTGAGATAAAAGAAAGAGTTGAACAGCAAATTATGACAAGCTGCCTTCTAACTATAGTACAAACTATACTAATAGAGAGAGCTGCAGAAGTTGGCACTACTGTATTTTGGGGATAGAATCTGCATCCTTCTGCACAGTGATAATTAGATGGCATAGATTTAGCATTAGATGTTCCACAGTCTCACAAAGAGAGGAGGAATAAATAGACCTTGCCTGCTGCTTAGCTACTGTTTTCAGAAAACAGAAACAAAATGTCTTCCAAAGGCTTGAACTCATTCTGCACTTATTTTTGTGGTAGCACTATTGCAGACATATCTTTAGGGAGTCCTTTTAAAAATAATTTTATTTTTTTTAGCAGTGTCTTTTCTGGTGGTGAATAGCTCGTGATTCTAATGTGAGATGATTACAAGCAAAATAGTTTTTCCTACTCAATGCTACTTGGTATTATCAAAAGAATGAGTAACTTCCGTATATTCCTTAGCTGTTACTAGAGATTCAGATATGAATTTGTGATATAATCACCATGAATTTGTGAAATATTTAATTTATTGTGAATTTATACATCTGTGTTGTCCTATTAAAGTTTGTATGCTCAGTGAAGGATGCTTATGCTATTTCTACTCTTCCCTAAGTGGCTGCTAGTGGCCACTGTTTCGTATCACCAACTGGACCACATCAAGCTTTGGCCTAACATAATATAGTTGTTCTTATGTGCATACCCCTGTAAAGGAGAACATTTCAAGTTTTATATGCTGCATTGTTGTAGCTTGAATTGCCCATCTTCAATTCATGAACCTACAACTGAACTGAAGCTGAGATGAGGTGGTTTGAGCAAAATATCAGCAAAAAAATTTAGCAGTGAGCCTAGTCCAAATGTCAGCAGAGTCTCCACTGGGAGGTGGTACACTTTGCTCTGTAAACTAGGCTTATGACCAAATACATCCATGAAAGGTCAGGGTAAACTGTGCAGTTCTGACAACCTGAAAATGTGACTTTAAATCTCAGGTCTCATTGGTTTGAAGATAATCTTCAGAATATGAACTGTGTTTAGGCAAGTCTGATTGCTTCTACGTGAAGCTTTAAAAAGCAATGTTAGGAACCTGGCAGCTATCCTTATTTCCTCAGAAGGCTTACAAATTCTCTTCTACGTTTCCAATGGCGGTATAATGCTGAGTTTTCTACATGGTTGTTTTCAGCATGTTAAACATCTAGGGTTTGAGCTGAGGGGCTGGTGTATTGAGCTGAGGTAGTGAAGAGAGTATCACCATACTTTAAAGTAACCTTAACCCTAAGGAGAGTATGAAGACAATTTCCTGTTATTTTCAAGTACTGTTGTATCAGTCTCATTCATTGTAAAAGTATGTTTTAAAGATGATGAATGCTTTATTTGCACTTTTTTTTTCTTCCTGGTTTGATTTCAGTGATCTAGAGATTCTCGTTTTGACTCATGATATTTGAGTGGATGTTTTGGTCTCCCTGCCCATCCTCATGGGAATTACAGGACAAAGACACACATGGCCCTACTTTTACAGTAACTAACTTACTAAATATGTATAACTGTAGGAAATCAGGAATGATGATTTTGATAATGGGTTAATAAATTAATATAATTATTTTTGCTTGTTAATTACATATACCTAGTGTTTCTATGTTTCTCATATTTAATGGAACCTGCTATGTTCATGAATCACCAGGTTTGGGGCTTCTTTAATATTTACCCAACGTGCTGCTGATTTTTACTGTTAAAACAATGGAACTAGTAAAACTTATTGGCGGGAGGAGGAACTTGACAAAATGGAATGCTGCCACTTTGCTACTGTGACTGCCAAATTCAGTACACTGCTAATAACATGTAGCTTCAGCATACTGATGTTTTTCAAGTGCATGCTCCAACCAATACATTTGATCTACAAAATACATCGGTATTATGACAGCTAAATATTTTGTATGTTTTTTAACAGGGATCTTCCTGTAAAAAGTGGGCCATTACCTCCTCTGTGGGATAATCAGAAGGTGCACTAGAGTATAAGCACATCCACGGAGCCAGTGGCAGATGTCCTGGTTACACAGCTGTCAGCTGATGCTGCTTGGGCTCAGCTGAAGTTGCTGCTCAGCATTTCCCATAGTTGGCTTGCCGTAGATACAGGATTTTAAGCAACCAAATAACATGCTGGTCTGACAAAACAACAGCAAGAAGTAGAATGAAGGGTTGAGTAAATTTAATTCTTAAAAACCCTATTTTAACACACTACTGGTAGAAGCGGCCTGGAATACCAAGGAATACTCTAACCTTTAGGCACATAGTGTGTATATAAATGTTTGTCTTATTTGCACAATTTCAACAGCCAAGTAGTTAAATCTGCATGAGCGGGTGTTGTGCTTGTAATTCACAAGCCTGGCTTGGGGTGGAGGAGGAGTCGGGTGGGGAGGGGGAACCTGAGGCTAAAGGTCTGTAGTGCTATGGAGTTTGTTATAGCCATGTTTTGAAAAGAAGTTGGGAGTTCCCAAACAAGGACGCTGTTTTTTATTGTTCACTAATACCTCTGTTGCCAGACAAGGGGGCAGGGCTGGTCTCCCAAACTGTCTGTCATCCTCATAGAATGTGGGGAGTGGAGACTTGAGGAGCACAATGAAATTTCATCGTGTAACCAGGGACTCATTGTTAACGCTGTCAAGCATATGGCACAGATGTGAAATTTTTGTGCCAGGCCTGGTGAGCTAGTGGGAAAGCTTGCAAAACCAAGCAAGCCATTTGGACTGATGGTGTTGTTAGTAGGAAGAAGCAGATGATAAAACAATTTTATTTAAAGGCTTAGAAAAATAGTCCTGTGATTTATTACCTAAGCCACCAGATGTACTGTACTATACTGTACTACATCATTGAGACAGCATTCTCTGATGTAATAAAGATATAAAATGTGTGTGGGTGTGTGGGGGAGAAAGGAGTAGTGGAATTGAGGGCAAGTTGAATAAACTGTTGGAGATTTGTTGTTGGCTTTTTTTCTCTCATTGCAGAGCGTTAAATCCTTATATGCCCCATAACCAAAAGGCTCTTAAAAGTAATGGTAGGCTCAGAAGGGCTGATTTTTGCCACAGATCAAATCCCTGGCAAGCCATTCCCTGTGTATGGAAAGATGGTTCAGATTTTGTCATTCTTTTTCAGAGAGTCGTTGTTGTCAGCTCTGGGAAGGTTAGTGACCTAGGGATTGGGTGTGGAGAGGGGAGAGGTTCGAGCTACTTTGGCAGACTTCAGATTATTAGAAGGAAGCAGCCAGGAGGAAACGTGTTGTTTCTGGAGCCCCGTTCAATGCTCCAAGAGCAACGAGAAACATGCAGGTTTTTTGGTAGCACAAATGGCCATGCTGGACACAGAGTTTGTGCTCTACTCAGATCGTTCCCTCAGACCACCAGGTTTTTATGTTGCCTCCCAGCAACAATTTGAGAAGTCCTCCATAGTTATATGTGAAAAGCATTGCCCAGATGGTGGGGCTGGGAATACAAATCAGCTGTACAGAAAGCAGGAAGGGAAGAGAGGTGGTCAATGCTGGCAGATAACCACTGTCTCAGAAATACATTTGAAACTTGCTAAATGTTAGTTGTGTATCTGTAGATGTCACCTGCTTTGCATCATAATTGCTCAAGAATCAAAAGTCTTGCAAGAACTCTGACAAAAGCAATTTAGTTTGAAAAGCTGTGTGAGATACCACTTTTAAAAAAGAAATCAGAACACTTCAGTGCTGTGCTAAATGTCTTCATTTCATAGCAGGGATTCAAGTAGTAGAGATAACTGGAAAAAGGAGGGGATGAAGGAGAATCAATGTCTGTATAACATCTGTAAAACTTCACCCAGACAAGTTTTTCTAGATCTGAGTTTCTGGATATCATATGTCTCTTTTTGTAACAGAGCTAGGAATATACAGGTGCACAGAATTTTTTGTCTTGAAAGAATATAAACTCTGAAGTTTCAAATGAGACTGAGTATTTATCAAATGGGAAAGGGAAAAGGAAGAGGAAAAGAAAAAAGAACCGTAGATTTTTACTACTTGGATTTTGACTTTTGACTAGAACAAAATCTCTAATGGTTTTTGTCTGTCTCTAAAACAGTGGCATTTTACTGTACCTGCTTGATACAGGACCAGCAAAAAAAGGTGAAGTTATAAGTGACTAGATGTGGCACTTCAGGGCATGCTCTAGTAGCAAAGATTGTAGGTTGTTTGGTTGGACTCAATGATCTTAAAGGTCCTTTCCAACCATGAAGATTCCGTGATTCTGTGGTTCTGTGTATAGCAATTCAGTAAGGGAAGAAATGAAGCCATTTCCCTACTATCACCTCAGCTCAGAAACTAAGTATAAGAAAGTTATATATGGTCAAGTTACTCACAAAAATGTGGTGTTGACTGAAAATAAGCAAATTATTACACAGGGGAAGTGTTGATTTGCTGGAAATTCTTATTTAAACACTAATTCAGTCTTTATAAAAATATGTTACAATTAAATATTTATCCCTGAATACAGGAATAGTTTGATAAGGCAGAATTTGCAGTCAAAAAAAATATTAGTTCCAGCATATTTGTTCCATGATTTGGTGCAAAAGCTTGTAAATGAAAAGCACAGACATGTCCATGAAGACAGATACAAATCTATCTTAAGGAACCCGTAACAAAGCGTTTATCTGAGCAGCAAGGACAAGGCAAGTATGAATGCAGGCATTTGAGACTGGAATTTAGGTCTTGTAATGTAGCAGAGGCAAAAAGGCTAATTTTTAACACTTTAATGTTACCCCGAGCTATTGGACTCATATGTTGTTGCTATTTCAGATTCTGCCTTGTGCAATTAATATTACGATTCATTGGTTTCAAGTCAGTTTGACACTTCTCCTTCCTAAAATGACATAACCTTTTTGATGTCTGATTCCTTCTGTAAATTAGAATTCCTTAATGGACTAATTATCAAAACTGTCTGAAGTGTATGAGGTGATGTTCATCAAGAACCTGGATGAGGGGACAGTGTACCCTCAGCAAGGTTGCTGATGATACAAAACTGTGAGGAGAGGCTGACACACCAGAAGGCTCTGCCACCATTCAGTGAGACCTGGACAGGCTAGAGAGCTGGGCGGTGAGGAACCTCATGAAACTCAACAAGGGCAAGTGTAGGGTCCTGTAACTAGGGAGGAATAACTCCATATACAGGTACAGATTAGGGGCTGACCTGCTGGAAAGCAGCTCTGAAGAGAGGAGTCCCAGTGGACAACAAGTTGACCAGGAGGCAGCAATGTGCCCTTGTGGCCAAGAATACCAATGGTCTCCTGGCGTGCATTAAAAAAAGTGTGGCCAGCAGGTGGAGGGAGGTCATCCTTCCCCGCTAGTCTGCCCTGGTGGGGCCGCACCTGGAGTACTGTGTCCAGTTCTGGGCTCCCCAGTTCAAGAAAGACAAGAAACTGCTGGAGAGAGTCCATCAGAGGGCTACAAAAGGGACTGGAGCACCTCTCTTATGAGGAAAGTCTGTAAGACCCAGGTCTGNCTCTGAAGGTCCCTTCCAACCCCTACAATTCTGTGGTTCTGTGATGTGGGATGCACAGTCTGACAGTGACTCAATTATTATAGAAGAATCGAGGCTAGAAATTGCTTTAAGTCACGCTAAGAATTTTAAAATACTTAATTTCAATTATATTTGTAAATGGAAATATCAAAGTGTATCAGAATTTTTCTCTTTTGGTTTGTTTCCCAGTATGTTGATTTTTTGTTACTGTGTTTGTAACGTGAGACAAAGTTAATGTTGAAATTCCAATTTTCCAGTAAGGTCTAGCAACATTAAAAATCATTATAACACCTGTGGAAGAAATTAGTATTGGAATTTCTTGTTATTTGCAGATTTTAAATTCTTTGAGGTTTTATTTTCATTGTGTTTAATTTAGGCCATTATCAGATGTGATGCCTTCTTTAATTTTGCAAGAAAAAGATATACACCATGAAAAGAAGGTGGCTTACAGTAATGACTGATGAAGTAATAATTTTGTTCTATTTATATCACAAAAGAGGGTTTTGTAAAAAGGACAAGTCTTACACAGTTTGCTCAAAAAAAACTTTTCAGCGGATGGATAGTTTTATTTTCATCTTATATACATACAAAATGTCTGTATTTTAAAATATTTTTATTGCTTTGAAATTATATAATATTCTCATAAATCATTAAATTTGGCATGGCAAAAGAAGCTTTCTTGCTTACATTATTTATCTTAATTAAAATAAATGAAATTATATTCATTATGTCAGTGAAATAAGACATCCCTTCCATCAGCACATGATCTCCCTTTTGTGATGACCTAAAGAGAAAGACTGCGTGATGTTGCTATGGGTCTAACCTTTGAGGAAATTTTATAGAACGTTTTGGCAAAGGATTTCTTGTGCAACAGGACACTTTTGTGTATAGGAATTATAGTTTTACTGTGAACCTTTGAATATTTTGGGGGCTGGCCTTTCTTTAAAGTTCTCATCTATTTCTGATTTATGCATTTTTATGAAACATTGCACTAAATCAAAATGAGTACTACCTCCCTGCTCTTTTCAGTAAAGACTCCTTTTAGTAAAGGCGTCCAGGAGCTGTGCGTGGACCTCCTCATCTACTTATCTTTACCAAAGTAGCCAACTTATAGCTCTGAAGAATTACTATCTGAATTTTCTATGGAACAGTTATTGTGTCACAGGCTGAGAAGGAGACAGAAGGCTGCAGCGGGTCCTGGAAAAGGACTACGTTACATGCCAAAAATTTTCAGGCAACATGCTTTTCAGTCACCAGAGGGGTGCCACGACCTTTCCTGTGCTGAAACTTTACCCATTGTGCAGTAACATTTCCCTTGTGTTCCAGAAAGCTGTGCTGAGGGTACTCCTGCGTGCTGCAGCCTCTGTGACAGGATTTCAGGTGCTGATGGGTGGGAGATTGGCATTTTTTTGCATGAGATTTGTTAGGCCTGAAAAGTGGGGGAAATCCCTGGGGAGCAGGAGGCCCTTTTATTACTACTGACAAAAAAAGATGAAGTGACAGAGACTAGAGAAGAAATGGGAGAGAAAAACTGAGTAGGGCATGAAGGAAGAGCATGAGCTGAAGTTGTTGCATATCTTATGTAGGTAAGGCATCAAATCAGCAAAGAAATGTTTTGGATCTAGGTCATCTTTGTTCCACAGAGCTGTTTTATATACAATATTAGTTATTGTACTGAGTATAGGGTTAATCTGAAGTTGAATTCAGTGCAAAGTACATAGGAAATGACATTAAAGCTTATTTTTAAGGTATTCATGAAATAGAATTAAATTTTTTTAGCCAGCCCTAGGTATTTGCCATAGAATGCTTGCAAATTGGACTGGGAGAGAGAACTTGCCCCAGAGTAACAACATAAAAGTATCTGAGAAGTTAAATGAAAACAAACCTATTTTTTCTAGCACTTTTGTAGCTCATGATTTCTAAACCAGTCATCAGTGGTTTGGGCCTGATTTAAAGCTCTTGGACTTTGAAGGTTTCTCAGGATAAGAAGTATCCAATTTAAATATCCCTTTCCCCTCTATTGATGAGTCTAGGGTTCTGTATTAGCTCGTTTCTTTGTAGGGTCAGAAGTTGTCATAAATAGGCTTCTACACTGGGAATTTTGTGGAACAGGATACCTGTGTGTGATTTTCACTTCATACTACCCAGTGTTGTTTCTTTTCTATCCCTTTGTGTCTCAAGGTCACACAATGCTTCTTTATGTTGACAATATGTCATCATCACATTTTGCTTTTTTAGCCTAGGTAATGGGTAAAATATCGTAAAATATTGAATATGAGGCCTTTAGAAACGTTCTTGGATTCCTGTCCTGTCCATCCTGTGTTAATTTTCTGTTTTTTTCACCATTTTCTGCAGAGTATCTATTAAATGCGGACATTTGTTGCGATAAATACCCGCTTGTTCACCTGGAGCTTATTTACAGTAACAAAGCCTCCCTTCCTTACCTTCCCCTTACAATACTGTAAGTTTTTGAATTGCATTTCAACATTTGCTATGGGAATTACATTTACATGGTCTTCGTTCATAATACTCATTCTATGTCTTTGCCCACATGGTCGATGCAACTAATTTTGTTTAAAATTTATATCAAAATTTCATTTGTTTTTCTAGGCTGAAATTCTCTGTCTTTGAGCTTGATTCCAGTTTCACCTGGTAGTGTTTCTCCCTTTTTCCCATCTCATCATCTTTATTATTTTCTTCCTTGGGATTATATACAGTCTGGCTTTTAGTGAATTTTGTTTTATCCTCACAGTGCTAAATCCCAACTTTCTTTGAAGTTTAGTCTCTTTTTTTTTTGTTTCTTTATTTTTTGCAGACAGACATATTATTACTGATATCCCTTTATATACATGATTCATTACATTAGTTCTGGATGCTTTTCTTTCTTGTTTGGGATTTCTGTTCCAAGTAGGGTTTTTATGTAATTTTGACTTGGGGACATTTAAGCCGCTACAGAGTTCGAGACTTTGAACTCTTTACTTTGACTGAATTTGCTTACCAGAGGCCTTAATTCTTCACAGACTGACATTTTTGCAATAAAATGTTATTCTAACAACTGATTTTTATCTTTTCTTCTGCTTATTTAAATAAACAAACATACAGTTACTTAATTCAAGTATACTTTCCATTATTTCATTCCTGATTACCAAAACTAAGTCAAATTTTTTTTTTGTTTATTTGTTCGGTTGGTTTTTTGTTTTATTTCGGGGTTTTTGTTAGTTAATTAAATTGTTTTCATTCATTTTTCAAGTTCTCCTGGCTACTGCATGTAGAAACTACTGGGCCTACGGCTGTTAGTAGTCCTTTCTTTTCCAATGTATGTTTGGGATATTCGTTTTCCATAACTACACAATTCTTGCCAGCAGCTTCCTCTCCAATAATAATACTGAGATGTTTGCCTGTATCCAAACAGTACTGTAGTTGTGATTGGCAGACTTATTCTACAGTCCCATTAGAATACTTTTTTTAATAATTATTTCCCTGGATCAATTTTTAAATACATGAATGCTTACCCAACAGTTTTATTTCCACTCTTCTTGAGCTATTCTTTCCTCATAGTACCCGTATCCAGAAGTTTTTGGGTTTTGTGTTACACTTAGCTTTACATCTTATACATGTCACTCTAGTTTTTGCAGTGTGTTGATTAGCCTTCTTGCATAATTCCACAAAAATCTTGCTTGTTTCTCATTGACTTCATATATTTTCCAAGCCAACTTTGTCAGCTTTTTCACCCTCTGTATTTCCTACTTTATTTTTTCTCTCCACTTATTGATGTTTTCTGTCATTTTTGTGTTTTCTGTAAGTTTTCCATGGATTTTTAACATCTATTTTTCTATTTTATTTTACCTGATTTTCTGTTCTGTGATATAGAGTTATGAAATCAAGCTTTTCTTTTCTCTATGTTTAGCTCTCTTCAGCCTCACCCTTTCCCTGACGTGAGAAAGCTATTATTTTATATTTTTGGACTACAAACATTCAGAGTCCTTTTTCCCTTTCTGCCTTCTGACAGCCAAAGACAGTCTAGAGCACCAGTTCTTGATTTTTGTCATTATGTAATTAATTTTCTCTAATAAGCAAAAGAATACCACTACATGTCACCTGAATGTCAGTTTTTGTGAAACTTCTTCCCCAACGTGGCAGATTTATAATTTGCCGGGAAACAAGCTTTCTCAAGGATAGCTTAGGTTGACCCCACTGCCAACACTTTAGGATACTTTTTAGCATGTAGAATGCATTTTGCAACATTATTTTGCCAGATAAATGGATAATCTGCCTTTGGTCCTTTTGATGTCAAGCATGACACTCTTTGCAAGGGCCCTGTCCAAGAAGGCCAACAGCATCCTAGCCTGTATCAGGAACAGCGTGGTGAGCTGGACTAGGGAAGTGGTCATCCCCCTGGACTCGGCACTGGTGAGGCCTCACCTCGAGTACTGTGTTCAGTTTTGGGCCCCTCACTACAAGAAGGACATTGAGGTGTTGGAGCGTGTCCAGAGAAGGGCTACAAAGCTGGTGAGGGGTCTGGAGGACAAACCTTATGAGGAACGACTGAGGGAGCTGGGGTTGTTCAGCCTGGAGAAGAGGAGGCTGAGGGGAGACCTTATCACCCTCTACAACTACCTGAAAGGAGGTTGTAGAGAGNCTTGCTCAGTTGTAAACTTCAGCATGCAGCAAAATTTTCTTATTAGATGCAAAGCACTCTCTTCTTTGAATGGTTATCTGCTAGAAGTTAGAACTTGACCTTGTTGAACCTCATGCCATTGGTCTCAGCCCATCGGTCCAGTCTGTCCAGATCCCTCTGCAGAGCCAACCTACCTTCAAGCAGATCAACACGCCTGCCTAGTTTAGTGTCATCTGCAAACTTACTGAGGGTGCATTCGATCCCCTCATCCAGATCATTGATAAAGATATTAAAGATATTAAAGATATTAAACCCACGCTGACTGGGCCTGAT
>VXBH01002215.1:24083-43404 GCA_013400035.1 Rynchops niger
ATTTATAGAAACTTTTCTTGTTGTCCTTGACAACAGAAGCCAGGTTTAGTTCTAGCTGGCTTTGGCTCTCCTGATTTTTTCCCTATGTTGAAGCCGTACTACTGTTAGACAATTGAAGAAGAGGAAAAAATACCAGCTGCCAACTTTTGCAAGGTTTTTGGCAGTCCTGGGTTTCAGAATGTCTCGCCTTTTCATTTCCAGATGAACTGAAAGGACGTGGAAAACATTAGAATCAAAGATAAGAATCTGCATCGATGAGAATCAGAGAAACAAGAGGCACAGATGGATGCATTGCATACAGTCATCACTCTGTTAACCTTCAGAGTGGGGATACAAAGGTGTAGGAGAAGTACAGTCTTAAATTCAGAGGAAGAAAGGAATGAAAAGGAGTGATTAGGCCTAGGTAGAAAGAAAGCATGAATCTGTACTTTCCTTTCAAATTTAATTGACTTTCCCTTAGTTTATTTTTCTTGAAAAATTCCTCAGGTTGATCCTCACTAGAATGTTCCTCAGGAGAATAAGATAGAAAGGGCACACGTTGAAATGAGAATTCCACTAGCTTTTCTATAAAATAAGGTGAGCTAGCCAGCAATTTCCTAACATTATTTTTCCAGCATCTTTTCCACTTGTTTGTGATATCATATTTTTCTGAATTGTTATCCCTTTCTCCTGAAGGACTAATGTTACTCTTTTTTGCTGACTTTATGCTTGATTTTACAGTGCAATCTGTTTGTATCACTGTTTAGAAAATGGATTGGTACTTGGAGGCTGGAGACTTTGAACACTGTTTTCAAATATTTTGCTTGTTTAACACTTGTATTCCTTAAGTTTTCACCTGCATGTCTTAATACTTTGGGATTACTTTGTTTAATGGCCCTTGTCTCATTGAGGCTGGATGTCGGCCATACCAGTGACCCATTGCGGTTCTCTGTAATCTCCTCCCTTCCTGTGTCTTTCTTTGGGGAAGATAGAAGTAACAGCTACAGGATGCTTTCATGCATGTGGCCAATATTCTCCCAAGTAAAGGCTGTAGATCGCACAGCTGCAATTCCTTAGTGGAAGCAGATGAACCGTGACCTACTGCCGACGGCCACTTTGGGTTACATCATCCCACTAGTCACCACCCACTGCTGCAGACAGCCAGCCGGAGGGACGCGGCGAACGGGCGGCCTTTCATTGACACTTCATGAATTAACGGCTAGGGGCTGCTCAAGAGGAGCACAGTTGGCATCTCTTCCTCCTTGGAGACCCAGTGTTTGAGATCCCTATGGCAGAAATTCAGGGAAAAGAGGATGGATTACAACAAGCGTCTCCTTGCTGCTTTGGAATATGTTGTCCTTTTGGCAACAGTGCTTTTTTGTTTTGGGTTTTTCCTTCTGTGCTACTAGGTTAGTATATTACCTAAAAAGATAACCCTCTTCATGCAGAATGCTTGAGGGAAAGTGCTGAAGATGAATTCCCATTCTTCTTGCATGACATCCTTTTGGTTCTTATTAAAAGATGACTGCATGTCTCTGTTTCTTGTCATCCATGTTTTATACTTTAGCTCTCAAAAGGACTGATGTGCATTGTGGTGAACAAATGCTTCCTCTCTCTGTCTTGCTGATTTGAGATCTGCTCCTACGATGTGATCTGTCAGGCTGCCCTCAGTTAGAACGTGATTTTCTTTTCAGATTAGAAATTGAATGATGGATCAAACAAAAAGTAACTAAACAATGGCTTGCTGTCGGATGTCAGACCAGCCAAAACTACTTGTTAATTCCCTGCAAATAAAGTCGTATTCAATATAGTGATACTGTTGAAAGGTCAGGTCACTTCTGAGCGGCATTTATCCTCAATCACAGCTAATCTGATATAATGACCTCTTAATACAGAAGTAAAGAAATTCTCCAGGGCAAAAGATGTTTTAACCTGAAGCAGGGTCTCTCAAAACTTTTCAGCATCAATGCACTACCTAGACAGAAGGGTAAAGAAGAGGTGTTAGGTGGGCAGGATAATTACATGTAATTGGTAGCTTGATACTAGTTACTAGTATATAGTTTTGCATAAATTACTTTACACAGATGACTTTTCATGTCAGTAAAACTGCACTTAATGTTTCAATACAACTTTGTGATTTTGTATTTTGCAGAGATATTTATGACTGTGAAAACAGGAGCTTTGAAAATTCCAAATGTACTGACAGGCATCAAATCTGACATGTTCTTATTTGAAAAATAACTAATAGCGGCTACATCTATGTTATGTCTTAAAAAAGTGATGCAAGTACTTAACAATCTGTGCTTATTTGTTTTGAAGACTAGTAGACAAAGATCTATCCACCTACTTTACTTCTGAAAATGGCTACCAAACTGGACATTTACAAATTTTTATCATTTCCATATTTATTTTGATAGAATTATATTTAAAAATTAAATAGGGAAAGGAAATATGTGGTTCAGCAGAATTTTTTTCAAAATTTAAATGTGCTTCAAGTGAAGTAAAATGTGAAAGTTGATAGCTTGAAATAAAATTAGTGGGTTTAGTTTATATTGGCTTCAGTTTGTTCTTGTTCAGCCACATTCATAGGAGTTTTCTGTATGATGTTAGACAGTCTTAGGAGTTAATGAAATAAGCCTATTTCTAAAAGAAAATTAAAATAGTACTGAAGGTAAAATTAATGCAACCTCTGTCTGTATTTTATCTAGGAATTTAATTATACAAAAAACTGCATGGTAGTAATTCAGTGAGTCTGTCTGCTTTATGTTTATGTGAGCAAGGAGAAAATCTTGGAAGATTTAGATTCTAGATTTAGTTTGCCCTTAAAGTTTTCTATCATTTATCTCAAATTTTGTCTGAGCCACCAGAATCTACAAAATTTAGCTGGGAATTGCTTGAAAATTTACAGTAAGACTACTAGTATAATCTGCCCCTTCTTAATCTGAGATGGGTGTCTTAATGGAGTTTTAGCACTTTTCTCTTCTGGGAGACATGAAACTGATGGGAAAAACAGGAACCCAAATATCTGAGCAACTTCAAAACCATTTGTGGTTTTGGTTTCAGAAATATGATGCTTTTTGTAGATGTAGGCACACATTTATTTTTGTGAAGCAATTTACAAGCCCATAAAAAGTTCATCAAACCAACGACTGTTAGTTGCTCCCTTCTTATTCACACATTGTGGTGTTTAGATTATGTAAGTGCTAAGGTGATATAGATTAAAATGATTTGAATAAAACTGAAGTGATCCATTTTCTTGAGGACTAAACATTAAGCAAACAGTTGAACAATCTTTAAAGCTTTTCCTGCTGTCACATGAATAAATATAACAGCTCTGGAACTGGGTCACTGTCAGGCAAGAAAGAAGTAGGGAAATCCATTTAATGGAACAGTGCAACTGGGAACAGAGTTCTTATTGGAAAACACCTGTTTCTTCCATTATTTAAATAATATGAATATACTCTAGTGATCACATTTCCCATTTTGTAAAATTAAAGTTATAGGAAGAGAGCCCTCTTTAGTTCTGCTAAATCCTGGAAGAGCGCTCACAGATGACAGAGAGTGTGTAATAGCTGCGAAAATACGTACTGTAGAGAGAATTCGATTATCTGAGATGAATAAAATGATTGCCCTGGTTCATGATATCCTGTAAATTCATGCTACAGTTTAGATAAAAATACTTCATAGGAACACATTTTAGGGATTATGAGGAGGTGCCATTAATATTCATGCACTGGATAATATGCCTGAGGCATGGCAAAGTTATTTTTTTTAAATTATCCTTAAATAATCCTCTTCTAAAGTTTGCCAAAATGTTTTCTGAGTTTAGTCCTGTTCTTCAACATGAATAATAAAGGAAAGTAATATATAATAAACTGTGTCAGATTAAATGTTTTACTTGAAGAAGGTAAAATTTTTACCTGATGGTAAAAAAGGTAATTTCTACCTGAACGAAGGCAATTTCAAGGCCTTGTGTCTGGTAAAAGTCAGTGTTTCACCCTTTTTTTTTTCTCAAATAAATGTGGCTTCTATGCTGAGGTACATTTATCAGAAGCAGGAAGTGCTCCAGAACAGGTGTTGAAATAATTTTTTTCTGCTATGTGAATCAATTTTCCTACACATGTAAATTGAACTAGGTGGACTTTCCAGGACTCATCACATCCTCATTTTTTACGGATTGATTTTTGCTTCCATTTTTAAAATTTGGTTGGGTTTTTGTTTTTGTTATTATTTTTGGGTTTTTTTGTTTGTTTGGGTTTTTTTCACCACTGTTACTCACATAGAGAAGCTGTTTCAGAATTCAAGCCCTCCATTGGATGCTAAAACAGGAGTGTGAAACATAACTTCATGTGTCAAGACAGGAACTGTTTTTTCAATTCCCTGCTCTCATACACTCAAATGAGACAGAAGGAAATGTCAACAGGTTATGCATTGTGTTCCACGAAGTATGAACAACTTTGAGAAGTAAAAAAATTCCCAATACCTTATGTGTGTAATGGAAGGTAATAAAACATAGAAATAAATGAGAAGAGGGCAACTGAAATCTAAGGTACATATTAATTTCCATGTCCTGTCTGTATTTTCTGTTCAGGTAGATGAATTTAAGTATTGCATAGACAGCTTTAAATGACTTACCATGACTATTCTTCTACTTAAGCTTATATTGGTCAAGTTTCAGTGTAAAACCCAAACTCCTCATAATTTGCAATTCTAATCATAGGAGCAAAAATGTCCTTATTTTATAATAGTTAAAAATGCAAAATAATGAGGTCTACTACTACTATACTCTTTCAAACATGTCCTTCATCCGTGATTCAGAAAAGTACCTAAGCAAATGGGCTGAATGATGAAGTACTGCTCTATCTCTATTCCCACATCTACTTAGTCTTACTCACCAGTGAACCAAATAGAAATGTAACTATTACGATCAGTAACCCTGTTTTTTAGAAACTGCAGTGAGACAACTACTTCATTTTACAAAAGCTGCTTAATTGTATTTTAGAACCTGTCATTGATGAACAAGTTTTTGTGCAGTAAATGATTCATTAAATCTGTTTAGCTGTCTATTTGCAGGTTATCCATAAGCAAATCTGTTCACAGAATGTCATCCAGCTTTTTTATTGTTCCCTATGTCACCACAGAGTCTTATGGCTGGTGATTTTGTCTCTTGATTTACTGATTTCTAAGGTATTGATGAATGAGACTGAATTCAAGGCTTGACTAATCTATATTTAGAGATTGCTAAAGATTGATAACATATTGTTAAAACTAAGTTGAACTTACTTGTAAGGAAAAATCAAAGGCTCATGCATGCACACTGGAAGTTTATAGACAGACTTTTCTTAATTAACTTTAAAAAATAACAAAGCACCACTACGAATTCTAGTAGAGTTAGAATAAACAGGATTGTGAGGATATAAAATCTAATTGGCAGAATTTATTTTAGGGAACATATTTTGAGTGTTCGCTCAGCTGTTATAACTACCAGTCAACTGCATTTCAATAGGAAATGTAAAAATGAAATTTTTATCAACTCTTTGAGCCAGTCAGTAACTTTTATATAAATGAAGTTTTGCACTGGGTTTCATTAAGGGGGAAAAAACAGTTCTATTAAATGAGCCGATGAGTAAAAACTGGGAGCAATTTTGAACTTTGTAAGTGGTCTCTTGTAAATTCTCTGCCTGCTCTGTGCTTTATCTACAGCTTTTATGATAAGCATTTGTGCAGAATATTAATTAAAGATATTTTTATCGTAGCACCAGTTGGGGTGGGAAGCAGCTGTGTATACCTCATGGCAGATGTCTTTGTTTCTTTTAAGTTTACAGACGAAGAAGCCATAAACATGTAAAAAAGTAAGAAGATTTCACACTGGGAAATCAGCAACAGAGCATAAAGAGATACATTTTTAAACAAATAATGTGTGTAACATTCAGGCCAAATGGGAAAAATGCTGTGGTGTATTAGACTTTTGAAGGATTTTTTTCATATGTCATCAAGAGAGTGAATAAAAATTTTTGATTAGAACAGCCTGTTATTCATTTTCAACTGCTGAAATACACTGTTACATTTAATTCAGTGTGATGCATGTTGTATTCTTCTTTTCCAAATCTATTGACTTTAATAATATCCTCTAATAATACTATGTTTACTTCCTCTTACTGCCTTCCTGTCCCTCTTTTTACTTACTCTCTCAATATATGGTACCTATGTCATAAAGCAAGTACTGTTTTTTCTGAGTACATAGATTCTATTTATCTGTCTTGTGTTTGAAAGAGTTGTATAACTGTACTGGTCATTTCTTAGCTACTTGCAGTTAACTTCATTTGAATTCATTATATTTTCTGACTTACGATCTGTTTCAAAAGTTCTGGTTTCTGATACCAGAAGAGTAAGCTTCTCAGCTCCTGTAGAAATTGCCTCTCTATGTGTTCTCATCCATCATTTTTACTACTATTGTGTGAGAGTTCATTTTTCCTGCCTTTCTTGATGCTGTATGTTACTAGGGTGCCAAGGAGACGGATAATAGTGGCATTAGACTAAGGAAGTAGTGAGAGCTCCTTGGCAGCTAATATGAATAGTGCCTCAATACACTGGTCTAAGATTTGGAGTATATTAAGTTTTGCAAAATTTTTCATTGTCATTCATAATATCAGCTTCCTTTTTCTAGAGTATAAACGTATTAGCACAAAACTTCTTTATACCAGGAATTATTTACATGGAATTTAAAGTTCTTTATGAAGATGTGCCTGCAAATGAAATCACTGCAGAAGATACCCCTAAACTTCTTTGGGAAGCATTTCAGTTTTCTGTGGGCTGTAGACATTCAAGGTGTCCATAACAGTTTTCTCCCTAAACTTGAAGACTATCAGAAGGGTGTAAGAAACTGTCCTGTGGGAGCCAGAAAACATGGTCCAGTTTCCATTCTTGAGATGTGAGAAGAATTGCAGGCTGTGTAGAAAAAAGTAAGTTCAGTTCAGAGGGTTTGCTTTGCTACTAAACATACCAAGGCAGGTTATAAATCATATTTCAGCCTGTCAACAGACTCTAAAGTTAGTTTTTAAATAATATTACTGATTGTTAATGAAAAATAGATTCCTACATTGTTTCTTGGAAACCATAGCTTGATGCTGTCTTCCAGGATCATGATGGCTTGGCATGATAAAATCCAGTGTTATAAAGCATGTGACATTTAAAGACTTTTTTTTTCTTGTTTTTATCATGGTGGCTGTTTCACAGCTGTTGAAACAGCACCTCATTTTTCTTTCCAAACTTTCTTTGAACATACTGTGACTCATTGCACACTGTTGAAGATATGAGAGAGAGAATCTTCCCTTTACTCCTTATAATGGCCTGGATGTGGACTTCTGGACAGGAGGCAATACCGTGTTTTGTATACTGTTAGTTGTGCCAGATATTCTACTACAAATTGGCTCTGGATGTTGATATGTATCTACAACAAGTAGTATCTACAATAAGTATCTACAACAAGTTCTTTGATAGCTATCTTCAGGAGGTCTGCAGCCGAGTGTGAACAAACAAACATCGAAAAAAATGTACTCCACCTATTAATAGATGATGTTCTTCCAGTTTAAAACTCAAATTTGAAAATCCAGGAGTTTTTAACTTCACAGCTTTATCCACTTCTGCTTAGTGGTGGAGTCTTACAGACTTTTATGATAAAGATCATGAATACATTGCTGGATTCTTAAAGGAAGATACTGTAGCTAAAAACTGATTTCTGAATAAAGTCAGTCCAGTTTCAGTTTCATTGTTTTGCATATATAGCTGTAAAAGTTATAGATTAAAACTCCAAAAATTACCTGCTTGAGGTTCAGAACTCCTTGTTGATGTACCAGATGTTTGTGGAGAGACGAATCAGTTTCTTTTTAGGAAATACCTCACTTTTATGGAAAACAAAGTCCAGTCACTAGACTAAATTAGAATAATAAGTTCTAATTTAGAAAAGTACACAATAAATTCTCTAGAATGTATTGCAACAGGAATATCGGATATCATCAAAAGCATATTTTCTAGTATGCTAGCACTGACATCCTGAATCAGACTACTGTTCACCTGGTTCTCTTGTACATATCCAGCTTGAGAAATCACTGACTTCAGTCAAAAGTGCAGACAAAATGAGCAGACATAGTATAATTTGTCTTTTCCAAATGGAATATATAGACGTCTCTGATTTTCTTGTTCCCTGAACCCTAACAGGTACTACACATTCCCTTTGGTGTATGTTATCCTTAACTGTGGTAACCCTGCACACTCTTCATATTAACCTGCATGTCTGGTTCTGTTCTAATCTATTTCAATTTCAGTCCTACTATAGGTTCATCCTTTGCTAATAAGTCACACAGCTCAGTTATCTTCAGTGAGTGTGATCACACCACCACCCTGTTTCAGCTGCACAGCTTCTGGGCAGCTTGGATGATTGGATAGTGACATCTGAATTCCAAGTCAATAGACCCACAGTACTGATGGAACAAGACACTACATTTGGCAGGATGCTCAGTTACTTGTACACTAATGGTACATTCCCTTAAGCTAGTGAAAAATCCAGAATTAACATATTAAGAAGGTAGTTTGTCTGAAAAGTGCAGCAGTTAAGGGCTGCTAGTGAAAGCTGTCAAGAGGTTTAGATCAACCAGAATATTCTTTCCATCTGGATTTTTTGATGTGTTGTGGGCTGTTTATGTGGAAAATCCTGTGCATCTATTGTTTCTTTTAGAGTTAATCCCTGCAAGGAATGCTGCGTTTTACTCTGGGTTGTGATAAATAGGAAGGGGTTGAAAGTAAAAATTATCTTTTAGAATACAGATCAAGGTATTTTAATCTGGGTTACAAATTAAGCCCTAACAGACAGGATAAATTTTCCTGTTTTACATGGATGCTATACCAATGCCAGTAGCTTCAGGCTGGGAAAAAGTAAATTTCAAATTCCTTGAAGCCAAGCAGGCCCTCAGAAGAGCCTCATGGCAGGTATTTGGGAGCTTAATGAGAGGCTGTTTGATTCTCTGCTCTGTCTGCCTCTTTGCAGACTCTCCGGGATGCTGGATTCTGCCTCTGTGTATGCCTCAGCCTTAAATCCATGCAGTAATCTTCCAGCAGCTCTGAGTAGCTGCTGGATGTTATACTTTCTATAGTTGGTATTTCTTTCACTCACATGTTCAACAGTTGTTTTTCAGTTAGGCTGTACCATGTTTTAAACAGAAAGATATGTCAAACTGCACTGAAAGGAATTTTGGGAGGCAATTTAGGTGTAATGACTCTCTCTTTTGTACAATATACTTACGCTAGTACAGGATGTTATTTCATGCTCCCGAATCATGTTGAGATGCATTTGGAGACTAGATGCTTCTTCTAAAAGATGAATTTTCTTTCCATCTTTTCTTTTGTCTTTCCTTCCATAAAAAGTTATCAATGATTAATGCAGAATGCATTGATGGTTTAAGGCAGGAATTACTTGTCTGAAACTGTATAGCCTGAAAATGGATATACATTTCAATACTATGAAACTCTGAAAATGCTGTGAAACACCATCTAGTGAGACTAAGAGGTGTATCTAACACAAACCAAGCCTCAAATAACTCTGCCACAAAACGTATATGACTCATGTTCTAGGAAATTCTCTCATTACGGACTGTAGAAACAAAACACAGTGTGAAAAGGGTACCAAGTTGTACATGCAGATAGGGAGACACCCTGTAATAGAGATGGTGAAGGGGACCTTGGTTGTGCTCGGGAGAGGCAGTGGGATTTATCATGAGCTGGGAGGGGTACAGGGTAAGTGTTAGCTGGCTGGATGCACCAGCTCATAGAATTGGGCAGCTGCTGTGTCACTGCCTGCTGCGCTCAGACAACAGGGAATCAAATATCTTGAAAAGTGCATTAGAGACACGACATCTTGCTAAACGGTACAACCAGAAAGATGTGTGGAAAGATGAATAAATAATTAGAAAGTCCTGCTGTGATTTANAAAAAAGTATTTTTGTTAAAGCAGGTATAATTCTTCAGCTGGTATAAATCAATAGCTTAAATTAAGCTGTGCTAATTTACTCCAGCTGGATATATGGTCTGTTACTTGCTAGTTTGTGTCAGATAACCAGCCCTGCTATCATCATCTCCAGAAACCATTCAGCTCCTTATTTAGAGCATAGAGATCTGAGAGAAGTTAGAAATTCTGATTGCAAGAGTCTGACCCAACTGACTTCATTGATAACACATGTGACAGAAGTTTGGTATACTAAATATGGAGAGATAAAAAAGGAAATCTCCAACCCTATAAAGACAAAGCTTCTTTTTTTCCTTTTCCCAAGGGAAAAAAAAAAAAAAAACCCCAATTCCTATATACACATACTGTTCAGAATTAAAAGACTCAAAAGTTATTAAAACCAGTCTTACGATTGGCAGAAAGCATTACAAATCTCATCAAATATATTTTAAAACTAAAATACAGGACATAAAATCCAATGCGAAGAAAAAGATTCCTCAGAGTCTATGAATCAAGTCTTCCAATACAAGGACAATACACAAAATCTCATGCCATGAAGCTGCTTATTCTGATACTTTTCTTACTGAATGTCTTACTATTTCACAAGCATGAGAGAATCCTGACTTCTATTTCAGCTTTGTACAAACTGTAACAAAAGCTTATGAATCTGATCACAAAATACAAATAAAGCCAATCATTGTATTGATGGAAACAAAGGTAGTTTAGCTACCCAGCCAAGAAAAAGCATACTCACCTCGACTGAGTAGAATTTGCAGTGCTTTATTATAAAGAAATAAGGTAACTGAAACCTGTCTTATTGAATTGCAGGTCATAAAGATAGTCTTACTACTATTTTCTGATGTCTATGTTGGCTATTTGAAGAATTTAGCTTGCTGTAAATACTGTATGATTTGATTAGCAGAAAATAGTATAAATGTAATAAATAGCCCTAAGTGGTCTGCCAGGACATTCCTGAAGTTCTAGTCCTTAATAAAGCAGAGAGATGGTCAGAGGCCAAACAATATGACAAGACTGTAATGAACAAACTGTGGTTTGCGTAAAGAACCCCACCTTGCAAAGAATTATGTTGTAATAATTGCCTTATTTTGCAATAATATGATATAGATACAATAAAACAAAATAAACAGGACCTTCTACCACCAGTACACGAACTCTGTGTAACTAGGGTTTAAGCCCAAGTCCATAATATCAGCTCAATGAATTTTCTACAGAGTTCGTAATTCTGTAACATAATAAAGTTTAGCAGTAAAAAAGAAGCAGAATGAGTAGCTGTTCATTTGTCCTGGGTCACAAAAGCACAAGATTCACGTGCAGAAGAAAATATGAAGATTAGCACTGTGAAATTTTATTTTCATGAGGAAAATATTGCGCTCCGAGTGTCAAGGAAGAGTAATGAATCAATTCTGGAGAATTTAACTAGTTTCATCTTCCAAAAGTCAGTCAAAGTTGAAGAAGGAAGCCTGGAGGATTCTGTAGTTCAGCTGAAATCAAAAAGCTCTAAACAATGGGATTCAATGAAGAAGAGGAAGAACTTCTTGAAATTATTTGGTCTCTAGATTAAATTAGATTATAAAATTTAATTATTTTCCTGGATGCACATCTGTCACTTGTTATTTTCTTACTACACGAATGTTATATTAGTAGCATTTTTTCTAACATGTGTAAAAATACCAAAAGCAATAAATCGTTATAGTCCAAGTGCAACTAATTATGATATGTGTCGCAAAATAATGGTAAGACTTATTTTCTACTTTCTTTCATGTTGATAATTTGAAATCAGGTACTGCTGATTAGATAACACTTGGAAATGACTGATCTTGATAATCCCAGATGATTATTTGTTCATGCAATTTGGCATAGTTAGTTGTCTCTGCTGGACTTCAGTAGGATATTGCAGGTCAATGACAAGCTGCATTGATAAATGAACATACCAACGCTTGCAAAATGATTTCTGAAGCTGTTACTTCATGCACTTCCTCACACGGCACATACTGACTGTGACTATTTTAAAAATTATTCATCTTTTCAAAAATTACAGTCGAGTTAAACATTTCTTACCTGTTGATGGTCAACCAAGTGAGTTAATGAAAAAAGTAGTAGAAAATGGGTTCTCCAGACTGTGTGTCTTGGTTTCCTTTAATATTGTGTCACCTAGCAATTTGTGTGTCTGCTTTCAAGTATTTTGAACAACAGTATTTGTTTGGCATGTTTTGGAAAGCAAATCTGGCTTGAATTCAGACACAATCTCGTTCAAATCACAGTAGGTTTTTTGATTCTTTTTAAAAATAACTTGCTTGAGAAACACAAGTCATGCCCACCTAAATCTCTCAGCGTATCCAGTATATTAGAAACTAGATAATATACTCAAATATAATTTCAGCTCTTGTTCATGAAGCTTTCTAATGTCTGTGCATTTTGTGCTAACTACAGCTAGAAAGAAGGTTGTAAACAGCAGAATTTAAAAGGAGGTGATTTCTTTGCTTCTATGTGACTTCACCTTTCCCCCCCTGTGTTCTGCTCTTCTTTTTTTTCCCCCTCCTTCTTTTCTTGTTCTTTCTACACTTCCCCCCTCCTGCCTTCTTCTTTGGCTGAGGTTGCTTGGCAGCAGGAGAATCGCTGTGTTTTTGTGCATTCTGCATTTTTGCCACTCCATTTAATGGGGCCATATTGGCTTTCTCCGTTGTTGGTACACTGTGGGTCAAGTGTAGGCGTGTGCATGCTTTACAAGTTTATCCCCATCATTGCTAATGTCTGTCCAAGATGCTAGTAGCTGGTGGTTTTGTTTGAGGGACACTTCATGCTGTAATTCTTGAGTGCAAATCACTTTTTGTTTCTTTTGTTCATTTATAATGAGAGACTGAAATGGAGCTTAAATAATTCCTTCAATGAATACATTAACCAGGCTCTTCTATTGTGGCTGTTTAAGAGCTGAAAATAATTAGCACAAAGCCACATTTCCTTCACAGAGCTTTAAAAGAAGTCAGGGCATTACCATTAAGATAATCATGAATTCAGTCTCTGTGGAAAGGCAGGGAGGAAAGAAAAAAAGATTAAATATATTTCAAGACAAGCAAAAAGACTTCTGGTGGGAACATTTCACCGTTGAATAAAACATTCCCCTGGGAAATAAATTACTATTTGGGTTTGTATTTTGAGGCACTTTGTAAGTACCTTCAGAGAAGCCAAATAAGAACCTCCTTCTCTCTTTAAAAATTCTAAACCTACAAAACCACTACAAACAGTAGCCAGTTTCCTAAGAGACAGACTGTTAATTCAGAAACAATAATATCATCACTGTTTGGAAAGACTGGAATCAGAAAACAATGTTGTTGATATTCAGGTCTCATGAAAAAATTGTTTTCCATAGGGGTAAAGACTTTTTTGTTTACTTGTTTGTTGCTGTCATATTACTTTTCCTTCCCAGGACTTGCAATCCTATTTTGAGACATCAGAAGATATTGCAATAGTGAGAAATGCTAGTTTAGGACTGATTGCATTTGTAAATCTAGACAACCCTTTCTTCCATTAAAAAGAAAGTTAGAAAGCTGGGAATCAAAGCCATAAAATGGAAGGGCGGTAAGGCAATAAATAGCTACTAACTATCCATGTCAAGGAAAGCTGGGAATCTAACCTCTAATGGTTACCCTAAAAAAAAATTCTGTGTGATTAAAGACAACTCCCCAGACTTCTTCAAAACAGACTAATAGGAAAGATAGAAAAAAATCCTGCTGATAGCAGTTAGCTTACACTTGTAACAGTCTCTCCTACCTTCAGTAGAGATGCTGAACTTCTTCCAAGGCTAATAAAGAACTGAAAGTGAGAGGAAAACACAGAGAATATCCTGAGAATCTGACTACTTTCTTTTAATATTTCTACTTCCTTTGATCGCTTGAGAGTAACACATACCATCACCTTCTTTCTCCTGCCTTCTCGTGTGGTGTTAAATATTTTCTGTATGTGGCGTGACTCCACTCCAGTAGGTGACTGTCCACTATGCCAGTAATGGAGATGCTCAGGATGCTCATGTGAAAGCTATCTACACCTACATAAGCACATTTGTCATTGGGCTATGGGGTCACTGGGAACTTAACCTCATTACCTGTGGCAAGTTTGCTACAATAGCCCACAGTTTCCTTTGATTTTGTTACTGTGGCATAGAAATGGAACAAATCATCCTGTCTGATCTCACTGAAATGAAAGAAAAAAGGGGGTTTTGTTTTTTTCTTGTTGTTGTTTTGGCAAGAAAACCATTTATTTGGACTGAATCCAAACAGAATTAAATTTTATAGAAGGGAAGGCAGTTTCCGTGGGGAGAACAGTCAGCTTCACGGCCCTAGTTCAATCTGTGAGAATGTAAAGGTAAAAGAGAAGGAAAAATCCAAGCTGGAGGTATCACTACGTCTGCCTAATAATCAGATTTTTGTTTTTGAGTCTACTTTATCTCTCAATACATATTAGACATGGTTTCTGCTAGTCTTTGGTTTAAAGCAAGAGCTGACTTCATGACAGTAAAGGCTTCAAATTATCAATCCTATTACAAATGCATTAACACAGTCTCTCTCTGATTACCTGGGCCTGCCTATTTCCCTTTGGGGGAAATCTGGAAAATTTTGAATGTTTCTGAAGGACCAGTGTATTAATGTGTAATACAGAAACACAGCATTTGGAGTGTGATGTCCTTAATTAAATAGGGCAGTGTATCCTTTCACATGTATTCCTCTGAAAAAGTGTGCTCTTACCCAAGAAATTCCCAGAAGGAAACATAGAGAATAGATTTTAAATTGTGCATAACTTTCTGTCTCTCCGTGGAGGAATGAAAAGTGTTCAGAGTGATTAACAGTGGCAGAATCAGGCTGTAAAACCTGCGTATTTTCAGTTTTTCCTTGGACTTTTTTAAGGACAAAAAGCTTTCAGATTTCAGATTTGGAGCCAGACTAGAACTGCTTCTTAATTTGGGACCTGGCATTGGGCTTGGACCCCTACCTACCCATCCTAATTTCATTCTGGAGAACAAAGAAAAAGAAAATGTGGATCAAAAGTGCAGCACAAAATCATGGAAGATTAATGGCAACAATAATAATTTTCGTATTTCAGAACTCCCCCTGAGTTTTTGTTAAACGTTTTCTTGAAGCACCACTGGTACTATTCAAGTTCATTTGGAAGCTAGCAGCAGCTTAGACATACCTGAGAGTCTTCTAGTATTCCCTTCCTTCTTACATGATCTTACAGGGCTGAAGGATGCAGTAAAGGTCTTGTAATCTGTGTAAAAGTGTGTCACTCTTTCACTAGGAAGTGTGCAGGCAGTAAAGTGGAATGTCGTTGTTAGCTTTTATTGAGAGTAATTCAGAGAGTAATAATGAAATACATGGGCAGGTTGCTACGCTGTTTAGAATGGAGTTTAAACCAAAAAGGGTATTGCGCAATAACTTGGCTTCTTAAAAGCCTTTATTTCTCATCCTTCACTATAAATGTCATTGCTACCTTTTTGCTATCTAATATCTTAGTTTCTGTCATATGCTTCATATTCTAATTTGCTTCTGGCATAAGATTCAGGAGATTCATGCCTAATGATACTACTAATAAGGAAAGGTCATCCTTCTTATCATTGTCACTACACGCTAGGCCTCTCAAAAACCCCAATAAGCATGAAGAACCTGATTTTTAGAATAATTTTCTCAGAAGAAGCATTTTTAACGAACCTGTACTTATTTTTTTGCCTCAAGTTTTGATGTTAGTAATAATTTTCTGGGTGCTTTGGACTTTGAATATCCAAAATAATAAAACCTTCAGCTGAAGAACTGTCACCTTGAAACTACTCCTTGGATGTGCCCAAATAAATAATTATAAATATTTGAGGCCATATTTGATATTTCTGTTTTGTGAGTGAGATACATTGGAATCTCTCGGCCTCTGCAATGAGAAAGGTACTATTGAAGGTACCATGATTATTTGCATCAAGTTCCTGGCCTGTGTTGTTATTTCTGTGTCTCTTGAATTCAGCAAATTATCACTATTACACCTTTCTAAGAAAGAATTATTAGTAGTTTACTTTTTGCTGGTCACAACAAAACTAATGAAGCTGCTTCCACAGTGGGACAGTACTCAACCACAAGAAAACTTAGACTCTGTTGACTAGAATGCGTCCTTATGCCCTCTGGTTTGTGTTAGGTCTTTTATTTTCTAATTCTGTATTTGCCTGCCTGGCTCCTCAAAGATTTCTGCGCCATGGGCTCACACCACTGGATCTAATGGGACAACTAATTTTTTGCACTGATCTAAGAGAGACAGGAACTCAGCTAAAATGAGAAAAACATTATTGCTTAGGTATTTGCTGTAATTTTGTCTCACCTCAATTTCATAAAATTCTCCTTTGTAATGTCAATTCAGCATCTGAATACACAGATGAGGTATTCTCATGCTGAGAAACTTTGGTGCTGTGCTGTTGATCTTCAAATATGCATTAGTGAAACCTCGTTTTCAATGATGTTTGTAAGTTCTTGAAAAGAGGCATATTGCTGCAGATGATTGTTGCTGCTAAAGGTCAGATTTATGCCAGGCCACTCTTTCTTCGTATGGTTTGCTCACTGTTAAAGAAGGGTTCAGTTGCCTTATCTTTAGAGACTGTTTTCTATGCTTGTCTGATCATAAAATGAAGGAACATAGATGAGAGATGTGGTGGCTGTGTTACAATGATAATAGGTTTCCTGAGAGAATGGAATGGTGATATATACGTAGCCAAGACTTTAAGGAAACTTGAAAAATGGAAAACAGTCCTTCCGGATATTAATTCAATTTAATGACACTCATCTTAAACGGATTGATTCCAGCTCTCTCAGTAAGAATCGCCATACTCTATTAGGGCTATGTTTTGTCAGCAGATGTATGAATTGCAGTGAACCCAGGAGAAACTCCTGCTCAAAGTAGAGAAGTGTACACTATAAATCAAGATGAAAATAACCCTATTTAGATTACTGAATGCTTTCCAGTTCTCTCATTTTGTTCAAGCTTTTATCATTCGATTATCTGAGTAAAAAAATATATGTTAAAAATATTAAAAATTCTTGCTTTCATTACTGCTTTTCTTGTTTGGATTTTTTTGTTTGTTTGTTTGTTTTTTATTTCTCACCTTATTCTTTCATCCTCAGTTTTCCAGTGTCTTTTTTCGGCTCTCTTGGTCTGTCTATTCTCCCTGAATAGTGCCTCTGGCATCTACTTCCCTCCCATGTAATTATCAGCAGTTAAAGCATTAATATTGATATGTTAAACAGTTAAGTTTTAAAGGTTAGCAATACTTTATTGAGATTATTGATACTGCAAAGGCATTCTTCATGAAGTCTTTAACTATCGATAACTTAGGAAGATAACACAGTACTTCAGCAGGTGTGGTTTCTTTTTGAAGACCAGTTAGAAATTGAAATAACAGGAAGCTGACTACTCTTATAAGGAAAAGATTTTGCAGATACTGGGTATATTTGTATAGGGGAAAAAAAAAGCAAAGTAGGAAGGTGAATCATTGGTGAGGAGGTGACTTTATTACAATTTGTAATTTGACTTCTGAAATTAGAAGCACAAATTTGTAAGAAAACCTAATTAATCATAATTTTATCATTACATTTGCTGACTATGCTTACAGTCGCAAGTAGATACTGTTACTTAAATATAAAACAGAGCTACAGGCTTCCTTTCTTGAAATAACTTTTATTGTTGAATATTTTTGCCACTCCTGGGATGAAACATTTTTATGAAATATGAGCTATTTCAAGGACAGTTCTATTTGTAACATAATGATTTGTCCATAATTTTTTTTACAAAAAGAATATGTAACAGTAGCAGGACTTCTTTTTCTTTTGGACACATGCATGTTTCTTCCTCTGACACCCCTGAGGATTCTTCATTGCCATGACTCAGTAATATAAGAGTAATATCAGTGGGTGTGTCTCTCAAAGTTATCCACAAGACAGGAAGCTAAGTATAAATTTTAAAACACCACACTTGTAAAACTCTGTTCCTTTTATGGAAAGTGCTTTTTTTTTTTTTTTTTTTTTTACTTAAAATTTTCAGCAAAGGAGCTCAAAGCGACCAAAAGAATTAGTTGCCCTGCATTTTACTTCTAGGGAGAAGAGGTTTACGTCAAAGAAAACATCTTCTGTGGTCACCAGCATAAAGCTTGGATTCAGGGACTCTTACTTCTTCCCATTACCCACCTCATATTAAGATATTCCCATCCCCCACTTAAATTTTATTAGCTCATCTCCTTCTAGTCACCCCATTATAGCTGCTCTAGCTTTGCAGAAGCTCTGATCTCACTTCCCAGCTGGCAGGGAGCACCACCTCCTCCCAAACAGCAGTACCAACTCTCTTGTAGGGAGTGGCAAGGCAAATCTGTACTTCATCCTCCCCCTGGACACTACACATCATATTCATGGTACTCCCAGGCCCTTCCTTTTCACTGAACTTCTCAGCTGGGATAAGTAGAGCCAGGATAACTATGGCATCTGGCTATGCAGAAGGATGACTACAAGAAAGAGTCATAATAAAAGCAGCAGAGCATGGGCTTTCTTCTTAGTAAAATATATTTAGTAATACAGCACCTCTGAGTTATAACAGCAGTCCATTCATAAGTCTTGTGCTTATCTTAAATACATGAGGAAACACCGTATCTACCATTCCTGATTATAGTATCATGTCCTTTAGATGGATACACACAATTACTATGCGTGTGTATCTCACAAACCTTTATAGGAAGATAAATCAGTATCTCATATAAATAAATTCTTTATGATTGTGAATCTGCCTAATTCATACCAGAGTTGCAGTCTCAGTTGTCAAAAGTACAAAATATTATTACTTAGCCATTTTGATCAACCCATTGAGTTGCCACTTAGCCCAGTGGTCAGTACAGGTTTTGTCTGTAAAGTTCCACAGGGATTTGCATTTCTTCCCCAGAAGCACTGAAGCCTTTGTAAAACTCATCTGTGACACTTTGCAACTGATGAGCTAGATAATCTTCTGCCATTACTACAAGAACTCAGTCCAGTATGCAGTCATATTTTCTTAATTTATAGAATCACAGAATCTTCATGGTTGGAAAGGACCTTTGAGATCATCAAGTCCAACCAAACAACCTACAATCTCTGCCACTAGAGCATGCCCTGAAGCGCTGCATCTAGACGTTTTTTAAACACCTCTAGGGATGGTGACTCAACCACCTCCCTGGGCAGGCTGTTCCAGTGCCTGACCACTCTTTCAGTAAAGTAATTCCTCCTAATATCTAACCTAAACCTCCACTGCCACAACTTCAGACCATTTCCTCTGGTCCTGTCA
>VXBH01002215.1:43468-54324 GCA_013400035.1 Rynchops niger
CTCTTCCCCAAGCCTGTAGCATTGCTTGGGGTTGTTGTGACTGAATTGCAGGACCTGGCACTTGGCCTTCTTAAACCTCATACAGTTGGCCTTGGCCCATTGATTCAGCCTGTCAGGGTCCCTCTGTAGAGCCTTCCTACCCTCAAGCAGATCAACCCTCCCACCTAGTTTGGTGTCATCTGCAAACTTACTGGGGCTGCACTCAAAGCCCTCATCCAGATCATCGATAAAGATATTAAACAAAACCGGCCCCAAAACTGAGCCCTGAGGGACACCACTGGTAACCAGCTGCCAAGAGGATTTCACCCCATTAATCACAACTCTCTGGGCATGGCCATCCAGCCAGTTTTTAACACAGCAAAGAGTACACTTTTCTATGCCATGATTCGCCAGCTTCTCCAGGAGAATGCTATGGGTGTCAAAGGCCTTACCAAAGTCCAGATAGATAGAGAATGTCCACAGCCTTCCCCGCATCCAGAAGGTGGGTTACATGGTCATAGAAAGAGATCAGCTTGGTTAAGCAGGACCTCCGTTTCCTAAACCCATGCTGGCTGATCCCTTGGCTGCCCTGCACTTGCCGTGAGAGCTCACTCAAGATGATCCTCTTCCTGATCTTTCTTGGTATCGAGGTCAGGCTGACAGACCTGTCGTTTCCCGGATCCTCCTTCCAACCCTATGATAAAACATACTATTCTCTCAAGCTGACTCACCTTCAAAATAAGTTGTGAAGTGCTAAAAATAGAAATGTCTACTAGATTTCCAGTTGATAATATACACCCTATTTCTTATTGTTAACAACTATTATGGATATTTCACCTGTAGCAGAATTCTTTGTAATCAATCTAACAAAAAGCAAGATATTCCATTAATATGTAAAAAATCCTCCCCGATATTTCACCAGTTTCCAACATTTAAAGTGTACTTTATACCTAAAAAAAAAATAATCATTCTTAGGCTTGAATAACCAAAGAATAAAAGGAAGTGGGACCATGAAGAATGATGTGGATTTGTTTTGATCATTTATTTCCAAACACTATAGCAATGCCATAATAGTACCTAGGACATTTTGATAAGCATTGGTTAGACACTAGCTGAAGAAACAACCTCCTTCTCAAGTAGCTTATATATCTTCCTAAACTTGAAAAAAATAAGTGTAAAGTTAGTTTAAATGATTTTGAATGTATGTGCATGTTTAAGTTTGTTAGCCACAGCTATATATATAAAATCTTTTTCTGTCCCTAACTTCTTATGATAGAGCAGTCAAAATGCTGGACAAACTTGATCTGTTCCAAACAGTAAAATACACTCTAAATATTAATTCATATCACAAAAGAGGTTTTAACTGTTAAATGCCTTATATATAATAGCTGTAAGTAACAGCATAGAAACTTATTTTACAACAGAATCTCTTGTAAATGGCAGTTATTCATTAACTTATTGACTTTCTTTAAATGCATGTCTTTGTTTTCACTAATAGCAATGCTGACCAGTTAGAATGAGTTTAGCAATGGAAGGCAAGGGGCCATTAATGGACATTTTAATATTCCAGTCTGATTTATCTGGATATTATGATTGTGACTATGACAGAATTACAACTTTACTTTTCCTAATATCATGTTTTCCTTCTAGGTGTGTGGAGACCAAAATCAAGGAGCAGTTTTCCTACGTGAATTTACATTGATTCGGAGAGAAAGTCTTCATGATGATTTCCTATCTGATTTGCTGAATAACCACAAAACAGAAGACCCGGTAGGAATCTTCTATTGTTCTAAAATATTTGATCATAAATGTTTGCAGAAATACAGATTTTTGTAATAGGTCTTTCATTCTGCTTCACTAATTTGTGGAAAGTTACAAAATTAGATATGCTACATAAAAATGTCACCCTAAAAATATTGGGAACTCCATGTAAATAAAGACTTATTCATAGGATGGGTGTCAAATGCATATGAGGTTTCATTATCTTCAGGGCGAACTTTTTCAAAAGAAGCATAGATTAATCATTCACTATCTAATGAGAATTTTTCTCATTCAGAATTTTGACAGTCTACTCATCGTTTGATTTTCACATGCAAAAATAGTTTATTTTTTATTAAATATGAATGAGTAAAGTTAAATTCACAGGTTATGTAAAAAAGAAATAATGATTTGAAAAGAATAATTTTATAAAATGCACCAAGGAATGTTACAAACACGGAAAAGAGTTTTATGAAAAATATATGTTCACTGTCTTCCATATCTGTCTGGCAAGACATCAATTTCAGGCCTGAAGGATTTCACATCTGTCTAGCAGCTACTTCTCTGATATTTTTGAAGAAAAGAATGTGGAAGTAAAGAACTCAGGAATCATGCTTAGTCATGCTTTGACATGAAATAAAGCAAGCCAGCTGATTTTAAACTGTGTTACATTTATAGGTCTGATATTTTCAAGGGCTAATATATTATGATGTCCAACACATTGTGGTTTAACAGAAGTGGTGGTGCATTAGCATCTGATATTACCATGACTTGGTAATGTATTTTAGGGATTAAAGTTCACAATAAAGACTCTGTAGGATAGGAAAAGAAAAGGAAAGTAATTCTAGAATAATTAAGTGTTGGCACAGCCATGCTTATTGCCTTTTTAATCAACTTTTTCTCATAGCCTCAGAGGGCAATGAGTGAAGCTACCTTTCGTAGTGCATGAGTGAATGTTAGCCAATTATCATTGGTGGGAGCATGTAAAGCTAGGACTTTGGAAGGATGGGGTGGAAGTCTTTTGATAAGTCTTGTTGCTCAGGTCAAAAAATCCAGTTAACAAAAGGAGTGAAGGTATTTAACAATCCACTGTGTTTGTGCTAATCCATCTGCTCTCAGACAAGTTATCCTTCCTGCTTTACAACCGCTAAAAGGTATTTCAGATCAGGCAAAATCAACACTTTGTTCTACCACTGTGAGTAATTTTATGGCAGTTCAGAATTGTATCAAGCAACAGCTTTATTGCCAGGACAATAAAGATTAATTGAACAGAAAGTCCCAGTCTTCTGCTCATTCCACTCATCTACGCATCAAGGAGGTATGGCTGAAAATTCTCAGTGGTCCAGAGAAGCAAGCAACACTTAACTACCGTTTTGTCAGTACCTCAGTACAGTGAACTGATTTGTTGTTTTCTGAGTTGTGCTGGTCTTATGCCTGTTTATAAGTGTATCGTTACTGTGTTCACACCGCAGAAAGGAGTATGCAAATTATTCATAGAGTTGACTTCAAGGTAGCATTCTTATTTTATTATTTATTTATTTATTTATTTATTATTGTAGTTGTTGTTGTTATTCTTATTACTACTACTACTATTACTATTATGCTGTGTCATTCCTGTGATGTTTCTGTGCAGCTATGTAGGTATGAAAACACAGCTACACTGAAAGAATATTGCACAGAAAATATGACTTTGCACTCTTCGTTTAGGTATGACTTAAGGAACTTTTATTCCAACCTAATCTCTTTATGATACCATCTTCAACTATAGAAGCAAATACTGTTTGTTTTCTGTACATGACTGATTCAGTAGGGAACAGGTAGTACGGAAGATCTTGAAGTAACTTTCCTGCATTTTGGCTGAAATATTTTAAATTACAAGTCTCATTACTTGTTTGCTGTGTGCTGTGCAGACTTTATTTCAAAGACAAGCATTAAGTTCAACAAGGATTTTTCTGTGGCACTTATTCTAAATTTCTGTTTCTTAAATATTAGTGAATTTATTTTCCTAAATTTCTGTGGCATATACAGGATATTGTTGCTATTGTACGGATGTAGACTCAAAGGCTGACAGCCATTAACGTCAAAAGCATCCACTTTTCTAAAGTGCTCTGTCTGAGACACAAGGATCCATTTCTTTCAATTCACCTCACATGACATAGCAATAAGTTCAGAGGGGAACTACTGACCTCAGATGCAATCATGAATGCTCAGCATCTTTGTCTAACAAGTTGAAGATAACAGGTAAGGCATCTACTAGAACAAAGACTATGTGATTACTAATTTATCAGAAAAAATGCTGCAAGTAGCTTGGCTGGAATCGTACAAAAACTGTTGCAGAGGCAGGGATATAGTTTTTCAGAACAGAAAGCACAAGTTATATTTCGGGACCAATCTTTCTCAATTCATAGGACCAATCTTTTTTTTTCCCTGTGACTTCCACTGTGATCACGGTGTATCTAATGGGAAAATCTACTGCAAAGATATTTTTCTAACAAATGAAACACAGAGAAAACAGCCTCTTTTGTTACACTTCCCCAACAGATCTCCCACTTTTATTCTTTTTAGGAGTCCTGTAACTAACATGGGGTAGGCTTATCTGTTTGCAACTTTTCAAAACCAATGTGTGCACAGAGCCTCAATGAAAGCTCTGCAGCTAGTGTCTTAAATATAATTTATAAAAATCTTTAAACTTCATATTTTCCCTTGATGATGACATGAGCTGATTTGATGCTTTCTGTGTAAGTTCAGGCTGGTGATCCAGATTTAGAAGTTACTGTCTGAAAAACGTGTCTTCACTCTTCCAAAAAAAGATGATGTAAGACTATTTCTGCGGGTAGCTGAGAGCATCTTAAAAGGTTGACTCAGTTCTGATGTGAAAAGTAATATCCCCATAACTCCATAACCATGTAGGAGAAGAGATGAATTTCCAGAGGTGCCAGATAAGTCTCTTATAGTATAAATAAGAGAATGGCCACAGTCAGCAAGCGGACATGTATAGCTTTCTGGGTCTATGCCTTAAAGGTCTTAGCACCTTTAAAGTGCTACAGTACCCTGCAATTCCCAGCAAAAGTTGGAGAGATCAAAAGAGTTTTTATTTTTTATAACTAGTTACTACAGCAAATATGCTTAATGAGGAAATACTCACACTACCTGTTTGAGAGGCATTTCTAAGCAATTGTTTGCAAGCTTGTGCGTTAAGAAATATAAGTTAGCCCAAATATCTTAGCTTGCAATAGTCAATGTCCAATGAAGAATAAAAAATAGCGTGTCACATTTTTTGCTGTGCCACAGTGGATGCCTTTTTTCTACAATCTGTAGGCTTTATGTTGGTCATTGAAATGGCTCACAGAGATGCTTTTCTTATCTTTCAATTATATTTCCATCCTTGAAAAGAATGTAATTTAGCCTTTTAATACTATAGCCATTAGGTTTTAGAGTTTCCATTTCAATATAAGTGCTAAAGCCCAAGTCACTTGGTGTACCTCTACCTTCACTAACTTCAGAGGCAGGGAGGGAGGGGGAATTACCAGAAGCCAGAGGAAGATTTGTATTTTTATCATTTTCTCTCTTGTGCAAAGCCAATAGCTGAGACTACAGCAACAAAATTATTCGAAGAAAGCCACTGAGTTATGAAATTCTCAATTCCTAAATTATGTTTTTCTCTACATCATTATGAAGTAAGAATGAAAGCAAGCCCTTGTATACAGTGAATAAAATCTAAGACAGTGTCTAAACTTCATTTTTTTCCTCTTTAAAAGTTGATTCTGGTATTTATAAGGTGTTACTTAAGCATTTCAGATGGAGGGGATAATTTTCAGAATATAAATATCATGAACATTTTCTTTATGCTATTTTTTAGGGTATACTTTTTTTCCTTTGTACTCTGAACTATTTGATGTGTAACAGTAGAGGATGCTCAGCCCATTGACTAAGGAATTTCCAAGCTTCTCAGCTAAAGATCACATATTTCTAAACAGTTATAAAACGGTGCTGCAGAATCCAGTTTTGAGCTCCTTGGGGATGGGAAATTACCAGAGCAGGAATTACAGAGCCTGCCCCATGTAACTGCTGACATGACAGATAAAGAGAAATGCTTTGATGATATGAGGGACTCTTCTCTGACTAGCCTTACCTTGTAGTTGCTCTTTGTAGACAACATATCCCCCTCATGCAAGCTAAACCAGTCATGTATATTGCTGCCAACACAATTATTTGAAAATAGTGAGTCTGTCCTGGCAAAAACATGACATGGACCTTAATCTTTTGGGGTATGAAGTAGAGCTGCCAGAATTTCTACTTGCACCCAGAGTCCAGGAATTATTTAAGAGTTCTCTGGAAAATAATGCACTGAGAGAGATCCGAATCAAACTGGAGCTCTACCTGGGATCGTAAGGAAAGCAGTGGGAAACAATCAGGGCACAGGCACTTCTCACAGGGCACCTGTGGCAGCTGGATGGCATGGCAGAATATGGTTTGTGAAGCTCACTTTAATACCATAACCACTTGTTTTTGTCAGAACAAGAGGGTCCCCTAGTCCACAAATTAAACATCATTCCTGTGGGAGAGTGCCATACCTTTAAAGTATACCTTTCAGTTTTTCCAGTGAAATGGAAACTTGACTGCAGATAGTGGGCTTTTCTTCTTCCATGTTACCTGCCTCAACTGTTTCATCATTTCAGAAAAATCACTTGTCCACCTGCTGATACATTGTGTGCTGACTTTAATGAGCAACATCATCCTTTGTGTTACTGTTCTCACAATTAATAAGTGTGAAGTTCTTTACTATATCATAGGAATCTTTAAAAAGATTTTTCTGTTAAACTTTCTCATAATTATCCCACATTCAACACTCCTCCCACCCACTCGCAATTTGGAGCATGGACTATTTTCAGCAAAAATCGGTTCCGGCCACAAATGTTTTGAAAAGTTTTTCAGTCTATACTCCAAAAAATTGTTACTGTTTCCTCCAGACTAAATTGTTCTAAGTTGATCAAGGTTTTTATCTTAAAGGTTCACCTGCTTTAAAAAGGGAAAGTATCAAATATGTTTAGAGATCTGTGGATCATTTAAAACAAATAACAGGATGGACCATTGGTGTTTTCCACTTGCCTTAATTCTAAATGTCTACAAGTATTCAGATAACAAAACGTTCTAATGCTCTATTGTCCGTTTTTCTGATTGCCTTGTAATGATATTATTTACATCCCTTTGAAAAAAAAGAAGCATGACCATTGAATGTTTTGGATCCCTAATTGTTCCTATATTTTTCTTTTTCCGTTAGAAAGCCAATCAAGACACCACTGCTCAGAACAAAAAAAAAAAGATTACATTCCAAAGCTTTGAATCCAGGTCCCGCAGCTGCCAAAACTGTCCTGTGGCTATATCTAGTGCTGGAGTTGACACAGAAGGAAAGGAAGCTGTTTTTAGAAAGATTGAGTTATTAGTCTTGCCCACATTAGGAAAATGAAAAATTGAAACACAACTAAGCCATTGTTTGTGTAATGATATAGGACACTGTTTGGTCTACCACAGTACTTAAATAGAGTTACATTTATTCATATCTATTCCAGATACCCCTTCCCTACAACTGAAGATTTCCTTAGTTTCCATCAGATTAAGTAGCTTTTCTGTTTGCTTCACTGAAGTACTGGAAACTCTTTTTTCATTACACTGTTTCCACTTCACACGAGCGTAATTCAGATAACTGGTAGCTTATTTTGCACTAATACAATATTGGGATGCTCTTTATGTGTGCAAGTCTTGCTTCTGTGCATTTTAATAAAGGTCTTTTGAAACTGTAAATTGCAACTGTAGTGCAAATAGTTCATGAAGGAAATTAGTTAAGAAGAGTTATTATATTCAAAATATGTATAGTTCTAGCTTTTCAAAGCAAGCACTCAACATCACTTTTTTGTAAGGTCTCACAATTAAAATGAGCATTTCCCCTTTTTTTATATCATTGGCAAAATTCATATAATAATTTTAAAGGAATTTATTAATTAAAGTACGATGGGTGAATGGTAAGCATCAATAGATCCTTACCAATAGATGCTGAATGGATGCCAATCAATAGATTAAAGAATAGTATTAAAGTTCTCTATCAAGGAAGACCTGAGGTATTCCAAACTTCCTCCTCTACCAGAGTCATGAATTTCACTTTGAGTTGTTCTATAGAAGGCAAAGCATGAGTGAAGAGAGCTATAATCATAAAAATAGTGATGATGAAATTAGCAGCTCATTTAAACATTTTGGAGAAAAGTGCTCCTTTTTGTTGGACTTAGATTACATCCTTGACTAAGAATACCTTTTTTCTACTGCTAGGCCAATGTTTACTGATTTTCTATCTTGCAAATATTAACTGATCACTCTAGTAAAAAATGCAGTTGCGTAGCTTTAGCTGCTTGCACATTTACCATTCCTCATACCTTCATATTTCTGTGTTAGGCTGGTATATCTTTGAAGTTCTGTTAATTTTCCTTCTGCCTTTATATGTATATATATGATACATATATGACATTTATAGCTTATTGCAGATATGGCTAGACACACATACCTCTTTATAACGTCTATTTAGGCATATGCCTATTTAGATGCCATTTTTGCGACATGAGTCTCAGAAGCCTGAAGTGACGTAGACATTTTAGCTAGACATTTTAGACACTACTAATCTGTCTGAAACAGAATAGAGGAACAAGTCACATCTTATTCTTTCAGTTTTGCTTTTCCAGTAGTTATAAAGAGACTTCTGAATAGGGCCTGTGATGCTTTTGAAGAACACTTCTCTTGCTTCTCAGTTGTACATAGCTTTCTTAGCGTCGCTAAATACAGCCATAGAGATTTTGGGATTAACGCTGCCTCTTACAGTTAATAGAGACTCTGCCTGCAGTCCTCCACCCTTTGTCAATGCCTCTCAGCATCACTGCAAATGAGAGGGGGATTATTTTTTTCCATTCCCTGTTCACACAGGCCCAGGCTGCCTCCTGAGGATGAGGGCTAGAGCATCCAGCCAAGGGAGCTTTGACTATCTAAGGGAGAGGTAGCACATCGGAGGGATTAGAGAATGTTAGAAATGCTTCAACTTTTTCCTTTTTGGGTCACACTAAGCTGTGCCAGGGCATTATTCCTAGAAAAATTGTCCTACTGAATAGTCACTGGCAGGGTTCAGAGTCTAAATTTAGTTTTCTGACCTAAAAGTAAGTCTGTATGCCTGCATATTTCCTAGCTCTCACGTGAGCCATCATATACTGGCCTGGTTTATTGAGTTGCCTCTGGTCTAGGACACAGATGAAGGGGTTTGGAAACTCCTGCTCCTGAACTGTGTTAAGTAGGACACTGGCCATTTCAGTATCAGCAAAAAGCACTTGTTTTACATCAACGATCAGAAGACTTGGATTCTAACATCTTGACTGTCAGTGCCAGAAAGTCTATTTCCCTTTCCCTAGGTTTCTTGCCTTTTCTTTCTTTTTTTTTTTTTTTTTTTTTTTTTTTTTTTTCATTTTTTAAGAGTGTTAATGTGGTCCTCATCTCATAGTTGCCATAAAGCTTACAGTGATGGTGTTCAAGAGCATAAACTCTTAGAATTGACTTTGAACAAGCATGCCTATAGACAAAACTCATGTTTCCATGCTCAGATAAAGAAATTAACAAGTTGGTTTGTAGACCTAGATAAAGCCCATATGAGATCAGAATCAAGTGGCTGCTTGCAGAACAGTTTTGTAGCATTTTCTCTGCTTCCAATATCTAGATTTAGAACTGTAATTACTTGAAAATGGATGACCACAGAATCAGAATAAATCCTAAATTTCTTATCCTCAATCGCAGTGCCATTAAGCACAATGTGGTTTCAATAACCAGTTGCCACATACTGAATTGTTAAATCATGATGAATGTGTTTAATCTGTTGGCATTTTTAATTAACGTTCCATAATTGTCTTATTAAATCCTTATTTGAAGAATACATTCAAGTCAGCTTTAGTTTTGTTCTTGTAAGCTTTCCATGGCTTCTCTTACTTGTAGCTTTCAGATTAGTAGTGCAGGCCTGTATCCAAGTATGTTGGCTGTACTCCATTATGCCTTATAACAAGATGTTTGTCAGTCTGATCATACCAGATTTTTTGCAGACTTTTGGGAAAGCAAGCAGTGAAAGATTACTGGTAGAGTCTTAACAGTGGTTTTATCATAAAAATTCTGCTACAAGATATAGGACATATAATAACTGACCTTGAAATAACAATCCACTGTAATACTTTTTCGGATACACAAAGGCTGTTGCTGGAGTGTGCTTTCAAAATAAATGTATTGAATTTTTGCATCACCTTGTACAACCTCTTATGCCTAAAATGTTTTATCCAAAGAGTATTAGTTATTTATCTTTCTACAGAGAGATTACTATTTGAATGGAAAGCTTATTTCTATTCTGTGTAGGTTTTTGCCCTATGTCATTCTTACCTCGTCTTCTTCAGTAACAATGATATATGCTCTTCTGTATTCCTTAGGTGGAATAGTTTGGGCACTGGAACAATCTTCTTTCTTTAATATGAATATACTATGAAAAGTATTTATTATCATTACTATTTATGATGAAGATAGGAGTGAATATGCATTAGGACCAGAAGACAGTGAGGTCTGGATAAGAAGGAGGGTGGGATGACATCCCTCCAGGAATTCATTTAGTACTCACTCCTAAGAAGGTTCTTTTTACGCAGAGGTAAGTTTTCCTTTTGCTGTAATGGAGCACAGAAATAAACCTGTTGACCACACCCTGTGTACTGAATTCAGTTTTCAGTTGGGCCAGACTCTTTTCAGTGGTGATCAGCTACAGGACAAGGGGCAACAGGCACAAACTGGAACATAGGAAATTCCATCTGAACATGAGGAAAAACTTCTTTACTTTGAGGGTGACAGAGCACTGGAACAGGCTGCCCAGAGAGGTGGTGGAGTCTCCGTATCTGGAGATATTCAAAACCTGCCTGGATGCATTCCTGTTCAGCTTGCTCAAGGTGAGCCTGCTTTGGCAGGGGGATTGGACTAGATGATCTCTGAAGGTCCCTTCCAACCCCTACCATTCTGTGATTATATGATTCTGTGTGAAGCTCACAGAATCATAGCATTGTCTAGGT
>VXBH01002216.1:0-24164 GCA_013400035.1 Rynchops niger
GGTGGTGGAGTGGTGGGTATGACATTTAGAGGGAGCAGGTCTCTTTCTGGCTAATAAAGGAAATCTTTATTTTTGCAGTAAAGTTTTGATCAGGATTTAACAATAAGCGTTTAAACAATGTGCATCTCAGTCCTCATTGTTTGACATGTAAAACTAAGCAAATAATTCAAAATTGCTGTCTAGTTATGTTCAACTAATATATGTGCAACTGCCCTAAAATTTAATGTGAATATCTAGGTTAACCTGAACATTTTTCTTTAATCAAGTTACTTACTTCAACTGGGACTTAAATACTCAGTAATTTGAGTATATGACTGAGCATGGGAGTAATATGGACTTGTTTTGGCGGTTGACTGGATGAGCTTCTCTTGTCCTGTATAGGATTGGTGATTTGGGGAACAAGAAATACGGACAGCTGCAAGGAGGGTGAAGGCAGCAAGATTCATTTGTCTCTTTTACAAAATGTATTCCCAACCTTCTGTTTTCTACAGCTTTTTTCACTTCCAGAGTAAGTTGAATTGAAGTTTACAGGAACAACTGTGTAAGAAAAAATATAGATACTTTTTGATCCTTTCACTTAAGAGTTATAGATTTTCTTGGTCTATTTCAATCCATTTCTGCTGTGTTCCTTCTACATATAGAATATGTGAAGGTGAATTTTTAAGGAGACATACTATGAAAAAAAAAAGAAGCTACATGGAAAGCCATTCTCTGAGCATAATTCAGAGAAAGTATTTCTTGCAAAAGACTTTAGCTGTGAAATCTTACAGCAGGTCTTACAAATTCAGTTTGATTACAGTGGATTTCAAAGTCATACTTTGGAGAGCAATCAATTAAAATTGGTCAGCATCACTGGAGAAGTACACAACAGCAGTGTCCAGCGGTTCAGCATCTCAAGCAAAATCCTGTATCACACTCAACTCAGAGACACAGACATGGAACTAAGAGAGCAGTTCATAGGAGGTACAGACCAGGGTGTTCAGAGTGCTATTCTGTACCTGTGGCTGGCTATTGCTCATGCTAATGAATCGCTAACAGTCCTACCTAAGAGCCTTAGCCAGCTAGAAAGTTGGGAAAGCTTAGTGAGAATATTTAGAGATTAAGATGTCAGGCAATTATATGGTTTCAGGGACTGAAAGGTGACCAGACCTATCACCACATCGCTTATTATTAGAGCAACGTATGATGGCTGCCTAGAAGGAAGGTTTCCAGCACATGCAGATCTCAATTTTACATGATAAAATGAAGCTTTCTTAACGTGATGTTTTGTCCAGCATCCCGGTAGCTAACCAGTTATAACACCTCACAGGTCAAAAGACTGAATCCAGCCCCTCTCACCTGTTCAGCAGATATCTCTGTAGGAAAGATTTCTCCTTCCTCCTTCACTTTTTGGATCTAATTATTTAAGATGAAGGTCATAAAAGGGGTTGCAGGAAATGACTGCAGATCACAGGGAGCACCTCACATACTGAGGTGCAATTTGGATTTGTCTATACTAATGACTTTTAGCCTGTGAGATGTTGTCAAGCTGTGGATGAATAAAGGTTCTTATTTTACAACAGTAACAGTCACCAAAATCAAATCCTTTATTGAGCCTGCAAGAGTCATCCCTAGAACATGGTATAAGAGAGGCAGAAGGAGGAGGAGATGCAGAAGGATTCTGGTGGTTGGCTAACTTAATTTGGTTTTCATTTGCATTAGAATAGAATTTAGTCTGTTGACAGAATAGATTAGATATTTAACAAGTAATATGTCAGATAGAAAAATAAATTCGGCAGTTTTACGACAGGGCTTAAAGTGCCCCAAATAGTTTCCTTATTCTTCTCTTGTTTAAAACAGAAGTACGGATTGCATTTAGACAACTCCTAAGCTACACTGAAATTTAAAATCTGGCTGCACATTGCCTGGGGCATGCTGCTCATATTTTGCTGCAGGCAGAGTATTTGTTCAGCAGGGCAGGTACGTAGCAGCTGAGTAGCTGTGCATTCCCAACCACAACTGACACCTACCCTCCTGTGCCAGAAATTGTGGTGTATCCATAAGGTACATACAATGAAAGAGAGCTCAAAAAATGACCTTCCAGATAGATACACAATATTATTTTTATTTTCAAGCAGAATTTATACATTTCTATTTTGTCAGTAAAGATCTTACCCCCTTTTCACGCGCACAGAGCAGGAGCGTTTCCTCACTTTTCTCTCCATACCACACAACTGGGGTATGTAAACACCTTTTACCTTTCCAGTACAATATTTTCAACTGAATGGTAGTAGCAGACCTGAGCGATGAGTTAATTGCAACCAGAGACTCATACAGAAGAATATATGGGTTGAAATTGTTACCTAGACTATTTACTGTTTATTGTGCCCCTTTTGTACCCCCTCTTTTTGTACACAACAATCTGAAGAATAAAATTACTTAATAGGATTCTCTACTACTTAGCTTCAGCACTTGGAGAAGCCTAGCTCTTCTGAGAGCACACTGTCTAAGAAGCATTTTAAGGAACTGAGAAGGAAATGTGACAACCTGCACTAATGCCACGAATCGTGACATATTGATATTGTTGTCTAAAATCCCTGTCACTGCACACAGCAGCGGTACCAACCTATCCTCAGGGAGAAATGCAAACAGGTTCCCTTAAAGCACCTGAATTATCTCCAGGGAACACAAATCTTAGCTTGTTTTTTTTGACCTGTAGTGGAAATGCTTTACCTTAAATAAAATAAAAATGAGATTCCATAAGACAATGCTTCCAAGGTATTAATTATTTTTATGTCCCAGTAGGCTACCTGGTACCAGAGGGAAAGAGACACTAATTGCCTTTTAGAAGACAAAAGGGAATAACTTTTTCATGCACATTTTTTCAGTAAGTTAATGTTTATGTTCTATATAGTCTCTACCTTATTGTCTAGATGACGTGTAATAAATTAGGAAAGGATTCATTCGTAGAATAACAAGGTTTCGTAAGTGTTTGATTTAAGATGCATACTCCAAAACACACGCTTCCTAAGGCGGGTATCTTAAGAAAAACAAAATCCCTTATTACACATCACAGTGCTCAGTCATCATGCCTACGTTCAAAGAACAAAGTTTCCCTAGACATAAACTCACATAGGACATGCATCTGCACTACCTTAGTAACAAACCAAACAGAGATTTGCCAAGCCATCTGGGCACAGCAATGAATTTAAACAATATTTCACTTTTTACACTTTTATTGTCAACGCAAGTGGAACACCTACCTACTGAGACTGGGGCAGTATTTAGAAATCTTAGTCTGAAGAAGAGCATCAATGGAAGCACAAACTGCTCTTGCAGTCATGACACTCACCTGAGCTTCGGCCGAACTCTGTATTGATCCTTGCTCCCAGGATGGAACATCCCAAGACAGTCTATATCCACCTGCACCGATGAATGGATACAAACTACTGTCTGGTGACAAGTAGGAATAAAATAACTTTTTTATTTTGCCTTTGGAGACTCCTAGAGACATTTTATTTTCACATCTCTTATCATTACTGAATATCTCTGAATTAGTCTTCTTTAGGGCTTATATTTGCTAATTAAGGATATGACATAGCACCAAGCTCTGCTGGCCATTTTGAAAGAGCTTTCGGTATTTCCTTCAATAGCAACCAATTTCTTTAATCCACTTCTTTAGTATATAGATTGCAGATTCTTCTGCTGAAGATTTCACATAAAAAAACGGAGCTACCTTTAATCTAAAATGCTTAGAGGCCTAGTTAGTGCTGTGCAACCAAAAATCTGTGCATACATCACATAAACTTCCAGTTAAACTTCTCAGAGTCCATTATAGTGCAGCAATCAGCTGCAACGATGCCTCATGACAAGTCCTGAAAAATGACTCCCGGGGTGAGAAGTGATGGCAGGGCAGGAAACAAAGAGGCAACTTGTATCGCATTACTCAGATGTTAACAAATGCCCGTTGTTTTTAATGGGCTGAAGCTCTCAGTAAATTTTGAGCAAAGAGAAGTATATATCACCAGCTTCAGTATTTTAATGGAAACAAATTGTTAAAGTATGTAAAAATAAATTAAGGCAGTTCAGTTTCAGAACAACTTATCCCCTATTTTCAGCTGATTTTATCAATATACGTGATGGCTAAGGAAGGAACTTGAGGAACGTTCAACTATGCAAAGTTGTGTATTTTTCACACAATTTTGCAGTCTGGTTGTTTCAGGGGAAGGAAAGCAAGTACCAGTGCAGAGAGTGTGCCTTCAGCAAAAGAGAGGGAGAGCAGCCTGACAGCAGCAAGACCTCTGGGACTCTAACACACCTATTTTCCCTATTTTATTCTGCATACCTTCAGTTCACCACATTAACAAGCATCAGTACTGGCAAGGACAGCTTGGCATACAGCCCCTGAGAGGTCAAGAAACACAGATGAGAACAAGCAATATTGAAAAGTAAAATGAAGAGGAAAGTGACCCAGATCTGAAAAAATCATTAAGAGAATTATCTTTCTAACCTTGAGGTTGTGAAGAGAAGGGAAAAAGAGAACAAATCAGTGTCACAAGACAAAAGATTCTTCCTGGATGTGTCTTCAGAAGAAGTCTTTAAAGCTATATCCTTTCCTCAGTGAAAAATGAAAAACCTTTCCAATTTCAAAAATCCTAATAACTGTTTGGAACAGTACGCACACTTAGTCTAATATTGTACCTCTTCAGAACAATGGGAGAAAGGAATACAAATGCTGGATAGACTAAATTCATGAAGTTTTCTTAACAAAGAAACAAAGACAAAAAAGAGGAAAGGAAACCTAAGAGCAAACCTGGGCTTTTTATTAGCAAAGAAATGAACTAAAATTTAGTATGTAAAGCAACTGATAAATAAAACAAATACTGACTTGTGCATTATATTGATCATTCCAGGAGAATACCACCACCATTAATGTATTTTGGTCACATCAACATCTTTGGATTGGCTTACCCTGCCTACTTTTAAATCTATTAAAAAGGCAGTAGATTCCAAGGCCAGTAGTAATTTAGTGGTTTGTATAGGGTGGCATAAAAGTGCCCAGAATCACAGCAAACAAAACCCTTTTCAAATAGAAACCATACCAATGGTATGACTTTCAGTATCACCACAGAAGAGACCATGAGAAGTGGAACCTCACACAGGCTGCTCTTCCCTTTCTCCATTAGGCAGCGACGCAATACTTCCAGCAGGGGTGGATTTACTTACACATATAATTAAATCCTGGCAGACTGACTTTCAAAACTTGAAATGCTCGGCATTTTCTGGTGGCAATCTGTATTGGCATCTGAAAGCCTTTAATGAATACTAAAAAACTGACAATCTGTAACAAGAGTTTGAGACTCAAGTATCTGACTAAATTTCTCTGTAAATCCTCAAGGAGGAGTGTGATAAAAGTTGTTTGTATTGCTAATGACTACTCTGTCATGTCAAGACACTTGAGCTGTTTTTTCTGAAGTTCCATTATGGAAAGATACAACAGTAAAGACATGATGAGAAATGGTTCCCAAGTTCTTGTGTAGGCATGCTATATGGAGAAATTTAGTAACGTTCTTATTGGCCCTTACTTATTGGTTTTCATTGGACGAGAATCAAGAAGTTAACAGACAAAATGCATTCTAAGCATTGGATAACCACAGATAATGGAAAACTACTGCATTAATCAGGAAAGCACAAATAAGATATGGAATTGAAAATAATAACAATAAAAAAAAAATTAAAACCAACAGTGATTTCACATGAGGAGGATTTGACTGTCATTTCACAGGTTTGCACACATGGTAACTAAATAACTGCTCTCACTTTACATCTATTCATGTTACAAGTTTAGGATTCTAGCTATTAGTGTACTTTGAATACTTCTGCCTTTTTGAAGGCAGAAGACAGAAATTAGTAATGTATTTATATTACTCAACCTACTTATGCACATAGTAACTGTCTTAGGCAAAGGAGGTACACAGCAAAACACGCTACTATGATTTAACAGGAGTTGACTCAAAAACAAATTTGGTATTTCTTCAGAGATCTTTTATCACTGTTTTCATAAGAATAGAGTTACACAGAAGTCAAAGAATAAGCCATTACTATTTTCCACAAAAATTCAAAGTTTTTCTTTTCTTAAAAAATTTCCAAGAAAATACTTTGATTGTGAAAAATGTCTTTTAAACAATATCTTTTTTTCAGGATGAAAAAACTAGGTACTTTCCATCATATTTTTATGTACCTCCACATACCTAAAAATAATGCCTGGATAAGTAATTTTAGAAAAAGGAAAAAACCACCAAACATTTACATTGAAGACTGAGAGAAAGCAATTGCTCAACATTTCCTGTCAACCGGCTTCAGCTTTTTGGGGACCTGGAAAAGACAAAAAGTCAGACAGTTTTTTCCCCTCTAACATAAAGGCTTTTGCAAGTGGCTTTCATTTTCAGAGCTGTTGTAACACATCTCAGCTATTTGGGAATCCAATCTGTTTAACAAACGCAAATGCTATTATTTTTATATAAATATTTATCTACACACACACATATCCGTGCATGCACACACACTGCCTTTGTGAGTTGTGTGTTCAGCATACCTGTTTTTAAAAAATATTCTTATTGACAGCAACCACCAAGTTGAAGTCAAGAGAGACTGTATGGACTCATACAACCCACAGTGTAATTACAAGCCCTGTTCTCCTCGGACACAATTGAAGCACACTATAAACTTATACCCAGTTTTTCTTCTAATAAGAAACATAGGATTCTTTTTCCCCATCAGGGAGCTGGACGTAGCAAGATGTGCCCCTGTAGCCTGAACCGTAAGGCACATCTTACTCAAGAAAAGCCATTTTCTCTTCCAAGCTTTTCTCCTCCTGATGCTTTATATTTTCCTATTTCTCTTTTCAATAGCTAGACGAACCCTTCATACCTGGCTCTGCCTTCCTAGGTGTTTCCACATCTGTAAGAAATAGATTAACTCAAGATACAGCAAGTTAACTCCTTATTTCAGGGTTAGGTTATACAGCTATTTCAAAAATAAACCAAATCATCTTCTACCCTGCAATGGCAGTTCACAGACTACATAGTATCTTAATTTTGTTTTAGAAAACCAGTAAAAGACGGAGATCTGTGATTTGAACCCACAAGAAGTGGTTGTGATTTGGCCAACGATAAAGGAAAACCAATAGGAAATACCTGGTAAAAGCGATAGACAAAACCTTTCATGTAACTATTGTACAGCAGACCAGTGGGATGAATGCAACTACACCAACGTCAAAGGTCCAATTACCAGAAAAAGTGAAAAAAATAATTCCACTAAGAGTATTAAAATAATAGCCAGTGCACTGAGAAATATATTTATCAATGACCTGGATGAGGGGATAGAGTGCACCCTCAGCAAGTTTGCCAACGACATAAAACTAGGGGGGGGGCTGACACACCAGAGGCTGTGCCATCATACAGAGAGATCTGGACAGGCTGGAGACTTGGGCGGAGAGAAACCTTATGAAATTCAACAAGGGCAAGTGTGGGGTGCAGCACCTGGGGAGGAATAACCCACTGCACCAGTACAGGTTGGGGGCTGACCTGCTGGAGAGCAGCTCTGCAGAGAAAGACTTGGGAGTCCTGGTGGACAACAGGATGACCATGAGCCAGCAATGTGCCCTCATGGCCAAAAAGGCCAATGGCATCCTGGGGGGCATCAAGAAGAGTGTGGCCAGCAGGTTGAGGGAGGTCATCCTCCCCCTCTACTCTGCCTTGGTGAGGCCGCACCTGGAGTACTGTGTCCAGTTCTGGGCTCCCCGGTTCAAGAAGGACAGGGAACTGCTGGAGAGGGTGCAGCAAAGAGCTACCAAGATGATTAGGGGACTGGAACACCTCTCTTATGAAGAAAGGCTGAGGGACTTGGGTCTTTTCAGTCTGGAAAAGAGATGACTGAGGGGGGATCTTATCAACTCTTNGCACACGAGAATTATTGTCACTCCTGTGGCTTCAACTTACACTGCTGTCAACATCTCGGAGGCAGTGGTGCCTACCTTTATCTCCTCATTGTGTAACACCTAGCGATGATACTAAGCCTGCATCTTCCCTTCTTTTTATGGATCAGATCATTAGCTAGGGTAAATCAGCCTGGGGCTGTAAAGTTTCTCTATAGTTGACAAGTAAATTAAAAGAGCTCATTAAATTATAAGAAAAATTAACATTGAAAAACAGTATTTCTGAAGATCACAACATATAATGTGTTTTGCAGGACTGATGCTAATAGAGCACATCCTTAATTGTTCCAGTAATTCCAACACTTGCCACCAGTAATCAAGATTTTGAGCTTTATATGATTATTAGAGATAGCGTCTTCAGTAAGTATCTCTGTTTCTATATCTACTCATATACGCTCTTAAATGAATGCAGTCCTACTGTGTTCCAGAAAAGCCATAAACACACAATTCCTTGCTTGTTAAAACATCTTTACCTACAATTTGCCTATTTCACTTGTTTCGGCAAGATGGAAATAAACATATTTTAATTTGTGTTTCATTAAATTATTCCACAACCCATATGCAGTGTCTTGATGCAGTTTGAAAGGTGAACAGATGGGATTTTATTTTTAGCTCACATTAACACACCCCATCAAACACTCATTTGCCTGATATACTATCATAATATAGCTTACTAGTCAGCCTTTAAAGTATATTTTTGCCTGCCTTGTAACATCCAAATGACAAAAGAGAACTGTGTGATAAATATTTAATTACAACCACGATGATCACTTTGTCACTGAAAACTAGCAATTGTAAGCGAATGGAAGAACTTGGGTTTTAAAGAGGGACATTTAGCAACTACGTGCTATTGAAACCAATGCACATTTTTTTATTTATAATATTTCAAATACAGGCATTTTCAAGATTGGAAGAGTGCTTGTGGGGACAAAATATATGCTTTTATATTGATACACAAGGCATTTTCAACATCTATTAGGTATCAACAGAACTAGGCCAAAACTTCCTTTCAATAGTTAACTACATATATGCCTTCAATTGCATTAGTTAGTTAGCTATAGTTAACTATATAAGCCTTCAATTGCATTTTGGATACAACATAATAGTGTTACATAGTATGATAAAATACATAATTTGATAAAATGTTGTCTACAAAAGCATAGGACAGAACGATAAAGTACCTGTAAATGCTAAACCTGACTTGTGCTTCCTCACTCAAATAATTCATTAAATAAATAACTTTGTTTTTTACAAAGTATACAACCATGCAGAAGAAAGACTGTGTTTTCCAAGTTTGCATGTACAACTTTTAATTTTGTATATTCTCAGTATGCACCATTTTACAGACAAACTACTCACCCCTTCCATGGGATCTATTGGACTAAGGATAGTAGAATCAAACCCCAGCTCACCACCACAGATAGCATTTCTTTCATGAAAATACCTCACCAAGCAAGAAATGCAGTTGTGCAGAGAGCAAGAACCCTCTAGGATATTTTCGAGATATCTGAAGGAAAAGGTGCAAATGATGCACCACAGCACCACCTATCCTATGACCAGCTCACATGTTTTAGGGAAATCTCAGCGAATAGGGAGAAAAAAATTAAAATACAATCACAACTCTGCAACAGAGCTGCAGCAAGGTATTCTATGTCCTGGAGAAACCGCCACCAGCTTTCTAATGTAATTCTGTATCTTTGACAGCGGTGAAGTGTGCAGTGAAAGCATGCAAGCACTGCAAGTTTTATTGGAATCACGAAAGATCGCAATAGATTAAAACCATGAAAACTAGAAACAATCAAATTTCTGTTTGAATCTGAGCCAGCTCTCTTGGCCTGACTCTATCAGGTCTACATCCTTCAGTATCTATTTCAAGAGTACGACCCTCCTGCACCAGCACCTTCAAGGGCAACACAGCCTATTAGTATGTTAGCTGTTGTTAACATCAACATAGCAGCTTCTCTCCAAATAAGAGACAGGTTTCTGTAGAGAAATGGCTAATAATATTCACATGACAGATGAGGTGAAAAGTTTTCACAAAACCCAAACACTGCCTTTCATCTTCACCCAAGATTTTTGCTGTGAGGAGCGAAATACCTTTGAGAAAAACGATCACAAGAACCAATGAGAAGGATTTATATTAAAATAGAGCTATACCTGTAACGATCATCAATGCTGTTGATTAGGAAATGTTGGAAAAACTTGGAAAAATAGCAGTCTGAAGTGTGAAAGGAAAAAGTAAGGTCCCGGTCTCTCATAGAGCTAGATTTTTGTATTTGATGGGAAAGGCTAAATGTGCTGGCATACCAATTATTGCTAAATCAACTGATGGTAGGCATATGCTACCCTCTTGCTCAAATCTTTGCTTGTGCTCCCTGCTTCTATCTGTATTATGAATGTGAGAGACCATAGTGATAATAAAGTACCCCAAAATAGTTTAAAATCACATGTGAGGAAGATAAATCAAATGAGACAAGTCAGCTATATATAAAGGCCCTAAATTATTCAAGCTGCCTAAACACCCAGAAGTGCACTCACAGCTTTATATTAATGATTACAAATTCCAAACAGCATCGCTATAATTTTTTCTATTTTCTTCTTTTCCCCCAAATGGTTAGGCACATAGGAATTAAGTCTTTAAATCATTATTTAGTCAGCAGACACTCTGTACTAATTAATATGGAAAACAATGATCATAGGAAAGGAGCAGGTGGTTTGAAGACAGAGAATGAAGGTAAGCTGAGAGAGACCTGTGTGAAGATACCAACTGCATACTCCAGCATTTCTTAAACACTGATAACCTACAATATAGCTCCTTAATAGATAGATTTGATTTGAAATAACATTTTAAGCAGAAAGGTCAGATGAGTCTCTACATTCAGTCATCAATAAACCTTTTTTCTAAGCTCTTTTTTTAATCAAATCACACGAGAGAGAGAAGACCGTTTCCCACAGGATGCTGATCATTGTGATGTTTGAGATATTTGCATCGTAGACTAATAGCTAGGAACATTTCGTCATCCTTTATTGGTAACTTTTCTAGTGCAAGAATTAAATCCGAAACAGGGAGAGGAAAAAGAAATGAGAGTAGCATTTTTGCAGTATTAAAATGAACTAATTTTTTTCCTGGATCAAAACATGATACATGGGTTCGGAAGACAACAGAAGGAAGAAAATGTTTTGATAATTTTAGATACAAAATTAGTATTATTTTCCCATGTGAAAACTGACTCCTCAATAGGGTAGGGATGGAATCCTTAGAGGATTTTAATAGAAGAATCCTGATTCCAAATTATTTCAATTTTTACATTATTCTTGGTAGGATCACTGCAGCCTGTAGCCCTAGAATAATACTGTAAAGCATTTGTATTCTTATTGATTTACAAATTAAAAAAAAAACACAAAACAAAAAAACAACCAAGAGAAAATAGCTGCAGTCACCTACTGTTCATAACTATTGATCAGGGAACAGACTAGGCAAGCTGATGAGAAGCATCAGATTTTAGCTGTGCTAGGTTTCTCCACCTTGGGCTCATTAGCCAAGAGAAGAAAGAGCAGGACAGGTATCCGGAAATGCCCATCAGCTGCTGCTGAAGTAGCATTATGTTAAGGACATAACTAACACAGGGCTGCAAAGGTATAGGAGCATTTTAGAGGATGGCTTGTCTGTAGGGATTCTTCCAAGGGCAGGAACATCAGGAAGGACAGGCCCTGCTTTTCCAGGTAGGAGTGGTAAGCTCCTGAAGAGTTACATATGTGTTTTGGAGGAATAATACATAAGTATATAAACCAAGTAGATGTATAACCTCATATCCCAAGAGCTGAACACTTGCATGGCATCCAGCCATTTCTTACTATTTCACTGATTCACTCCCTTCTGTAGAGCTGTGACACCAATGAAATCGCCAAACTCATTCAGGTTAAAAATCCTCCACCTCCCAAAACTAGAGGGTTTCATCCTAAACCTTATTTCTGTTACTAGTACTAAAAAGATAATGCTGGTCAAACGAAGTTTTACATCTGTGAAAGCATCAAAGTGGTATGTTTTAAACATCCCGAATAAAACAATTCATAACCATAAAAGAGGGAAAAACTTGGTGCGTTAAAAAAACCACACAATATGACTTAGAGAAATACAACATTTTGCAGCCTTATGTTTTTGTTTTTGCAGATATTGAGTAAAATGCACAATATACTTTGAGCAACATTTATTAGCACAAATTTCAAAATATGGAGAAAACCAGTAGTAGATGTCTATTTCAGGTGTTTCACGTTTCATACCTCTGGCTAAACATTCATACTTTGTACATTTATGGAAGCAGCTGTCTCATCTAGGTACTGACACTAACTTTCTGTGGGTTTTTTTTCAGATGCAGTAACACAAATTTTAATCAACCTTTCTCCTATGCAGGCTCTGTAAATACTGTCATACCCAACCAGCAATCGTGTTAATTCTGCATTGTTAACTCTTTTTGTTCACTAGTCATCCCTGGCCTTCAGTACACATAACATCTAGTAAGGGACCTAGAAGTGTAAATCTCTCCACAGGATTCTGTTTAGCGTAAAGTACTTTAAAAATTCTTCACTTTTCTAATTTTATGCTGCATTAAATCTTCAAGTCCTTGCTAGTTCACATTTCTATGCTCTGATAATCAATTGATCTTTGCCCCATTTTTAGCATCAAAGACCAACAGAAATTATTCTAATGAAAGTTAGGAGCTTCTGCAAGAAGCAAATTATGATTTTCACAGCTGCATTTCCAAAATGACAATGACGTTACAAATTGTAACTTAACCATTTTTTACTAAGGGTGTTTGCCTACTTCACCTTCAAGAAACTTTCACATTGAGCCTCCGTGCAGCTTATGAAGCCTTAATCCATGGGAAGGTGCACTGAAACAGGAGAGAGTAAGGTCATGCCACGCTAGGGGAAAGGAAGGAGGAAGACATTACAGAGATGGGAAGAACTTTTATTCGTAACCAAGGAAGAGAAGTTTTGTTTGACCTAGTGGTGTGTGTCCCTGCATGTGACTGACATGCAAACGCGGCCAATTCTACTCATCAATACCATTCCCCCAAATTATCCAAAATTTCTTTCCCTGTAGACTTTCCTCCTTTAGACTACTTTTCTAGTAGGTAGAATAAAACTGTGACTTTTCTCAGTGCCTACCTGCTACCACACCATAAAGGGTTTTATATCCCCAGAGTCATTTTCAAATAAGCTTGCTTCTTATTTATGATTTTTTTATCGGCTTTAAATATGATTTTAAAATGCTGATTCAATTGATTGTCAGTTTTCATGGTTTTAAACATATTTCCTTATTAAAATAATCAAAATCAGGAAATCATATAACAGGAAGGTTTTGTGGGCATAAATGTTGCATTGCAATAAAGAACATACATATAGCCCTCGCATAAAAAGTAGTTCTAAAAGCACTCATGTCTCATTAAACTTCAGTTTCTTTCTATTACATTTCTGCATCCCAAAATATAACTCTTTAACCTTTCACCTTTCCAAGATGTAAAATTAACAATACTGACATTTACAGGATATTGGTTTAAAAATGTCAGTAGGGGAAAATGAAAAACTAGAAACAGAACAATATTTATCAGTTGCAAAGACTTGGCCATGATAAATGTTAACATTACTGTTGACAAAACTATACATCTTGAAGTATTTTTCTCTTCAAAGTAGAAGTTTCGATATTTCTGGCAGTTGACATTTATATAAAATGTACAACAAGAATTACTATGGTAACAAAAATATATAAAAAGAAATTATTATATTTCTATTTCTCTTTCCTTTTTTCTTTCAGAATACATTGTCTCAGAGCACTAAGAAATCTTTACATTCATTTTCCTTGACTCTGCTATTGAGCTCTCTTAATTATCGACCTTTTGCCAGAGATGCTGGGCTGTCCCCGAGTCTCAGTACTAAGAGTTACACTGCTTTGCATTTCAGATGCTATGGTGTGTTGCAAATCACAATTGTAATACTAAATGATTCCACCAAAGAGAGACACTTTTTAAAATGGCATACGAAAACTAATAGGTACATTACACAGCCTATCTCTTGGGATATTTACATTAGATTGGGAAAAAAATCCTGGTAGTAAACTTACCATCCAATAGAGAACAATCCCAAAGGAGACGGAAGACACCTATTAGTTTTACTTCTATTCCTCTATAACTTACACGGTTCTGTGCTAACAGACATACAGCTCCATTGCACTGAAATGAGAATATTTTAATGATTTCAAACTCTCTCATAAACTTGAAATACTTTAATTATCAAAGAATCCATTTTGCATTTCACAGGCAGCAATGCACTGAGCAACATAAACCTAACGAAACAATGTCTGATTGAAAAAGTGAAATATATTCCTGTAAACAAAAAGCACCTGGTGTGTCCTTGAAGTCTATTGTTTTGAGAAGGTGCCAGAGAAAAATATTAAAAGATAGAATGCATGAGAGGATTGTTTTGCTTTTAATATGACAACTTTTGAAATTCCATAGATGAACATGAGCCAGCAACCCACCAACATCTGCACTTCAAAAGTGCTCAGAAAATGGTGTAGGGAAATAAAAGGCAAGCGTCTGCTACAGAGTCCACTCTGAAGACAGACAAGAAACAGTTGATAAGGGCCTCCATTCATTCATGTTAAAAAAAAATAAAAATGAAAAAATCAGGATTGTTCTCAGTCTAATGTTAAGTAATTCCTGGCAAGTTAATAACAGCCGAAAATTCAGCATCCAGTACTCCTCCTAATACCAGGTCAGTAGCTTCAAAGCAGCCTTTGGCAGCATTTTAGCTTACGTAGAAAAGCAAATGAAAATCTCCACTCTCCTCATCTAAGCCTTGCTGACTGCCATGCTGCAGCCCAGGCTGTCACAATAACACTGCTCCAGGCTTTCCCACAGCAAGTTCCCCTTTGCGGGTCTGAAGGCAGTTTAATTATAAGCAAGTATTGATATCACTACTTTACAGATGAAGATACAGAAAACAATGAGGTCATTACACATCTGCAGCAAATATGAAGTATTAAGATCAGATCTTTATCCTGAAGACCATACCGATATGCTGCAAGGTCTGTCACTTTTCTCCTTCATTAGCATAAATACTTCTTGGTTGTGTCAATCAGTGTGGTTGCAAATGCATTTGAAAGATTTTGAGGTTTGTACGTGGTCCAGAGAAGTAGCACATGTTAGAGTTGAACATGCAAGATTACTACATTTCTTAAAGCTAGGCCAAAATCAAAAAGCGTAGATATGAATGTAACAGTTCCCCCTGGGCTTCAGAGCTCTGTGGACTCTGCGATTTTACTTGAAGCTCTACATTTCATGTAATCAAAAGACGTGGATTCAAAATGCCAACCATTACTCAATGTCAATACATATCCTATGGTATTCAAGTTAGAAATTTGCTATAGCAATGCAGTTTTTAAACCTGCAAGAAGCAAAGAAACATAAATTAATCAATCCAAGTAGAAGATTTTTTTATTATTTTTTGTTTAAGGTTTGGGATAAGTTATGTCCTTTTTTCAACACAAAGTCATGCATCAAAATCAACCTTAATTTTAATCTAATTTTTTTACTTGCTTTCATTTCCCAGTCCACATTTAATCTGAATGAATATCTAAAATGTTTTGAAAAACACTGCAGTTAACCCCTCAACAAAACTCCATCAGAAATTTCCTTTCATGTGTTTCAACTTTTTGTTCTCTCATTCTGCTCACAGCAAGACAAAGGAAAATAGGAAAGAAAACTCAATATTTTTGCTGAAAGAACTGATGTTCTTGAAGCAAAGTCACATAAATCCCCATAATCAGCACCTATATATCGGGATGAGGAGTAAATTAGAGGCACCCACAATAGATCAGATTGGCCTGCATTTAGAAAAGAAATGAAGTAGAAAGTCATCATAATGCATCTCACAGTTTTCCGCTGCCTGTTATCGTTGTGATATGATGCACTGACTCTCTCATCTCTACCCCTGACATTTCATTCTTCCTAGAACGAAGCTAGAAATGCTAAATATAGCATAAATACAGTGTGGGGGGAACCCATATTCTTCCCTTTTTACGCCACGGAACCGTACTCATTCTGTACATCTCAAAATTCTTCCAATGTTTGACATCTGGATCACAGTGTCTGGTGGGTGAAGCATTGCAGCGGGAGAAGGTGACCCCATCCTGGGGGCATCAGAGCCCAGGAGAGATCTCTGTTTTTCACCCTTCTCACTGTTGGACAGAAGAGTGGGAAAAACCCCAAAGCCCAGGAAGGGAAGCTGAAGGCCAGTCAATGCGTGAGGAGGGTCCAGCTGAACAGCTTGCCAGATGCAGCTCTGGTCAGAGGGCCGCGCAAGGCTTTATTTAAAGAATGAAAGACACGCTGCTGAGTTTTCCCGACTCTCCCTTGGGCCGCTGCCCATTGGTGTTTGAGCTGCACTGAAAAACCTCAGCAAACAGTAAAACCTAGCCACCTTCTGCCACCCTTATCTCTGGTTTGGAGGACTTTATTTTCTGACAGTTTTCCAGCTTTAAAGTTTTGGAATAAATCTGGCTTAACACCCACACTTAAAAATGCAAATAAGCTTTTCAACAAAGAGGATCCTGAAGAGCCTTTTCTCCTGCATTTATTGAAAATGTAAGACTCTTACTCACTAAGCCACGTTACCCAGGAGGGAGGAAACCTGCGGGAAGAGAAAAAAGTGAGCGAGCCCCCACGCAAAATTTATGAGTCTTGATAGTTTTCTCTAGTCCACCATATTTCATGAACTCCTCACAGCAACTGCTGCATCTATAAGTCAAACAAGCCCAATTGTTCAAATAAAGTGACCAGCTTGATATAAAGAAAACAGGCGCTGCTGGAGGAATACTGACACTCTCCAAGCTGAAACTGCTACATGGCAGGCTACCAAGTGTCCTGTAGGCTTGGCCAGAAGGAGAAAGAGAAGAATACAGTTATTTCCAGAGCATCTGCCTGAAGGAAAATGATCAAAAGGGTGTTTGAGGATCACGCAAATGCCGATCCTCAAAAAACAATTGTAGTAGCTGAGCTACTACTTAGCTACTACTGAAGAAACTGTACTTTCAGTCATTGCTAACACACATCCAAAAATGAAAGTCCAGAGACAACAGACAACATCCACGATCAGGATCTGCATGGGGACAAACACTAAAAGGACGACGAGGATGGAAAGAAACCAGCAGTACAAAAATACTCTCTGTCCCCCTCTGTCACTGGGTGGTATGTATTCTATACGTGAGAACTGCTTGAGAATAAAATGGGAACAAGAAATTCAGGGTGTCACATACAAACAGACACAGTCTTCCAGTGCTTTCGGCAAGTGCGAATAACAGAGGGCCTTACATTGCTTTATGGTTTCCATATGGGAAAACATTTCTCATCATCTGCAAATCCACTCCAGCGAGCAGTAACTACAGACAGAGCCCCTTGCCATGCCCTGCATGGGGATACGAAGGAGATGGGAAGTCACAGTACAGAGCCAACAAGAATTGCAAGGGCTGTGCAAAAGCATAAAAAAAAAGTTGGCAAATACCAATGAAAATTGGCCAAATTGTTTACCAGCATGGATACACAGAGTTTCAAAGCATTATTGATTCGGCTGATCAGAAGTCTGAACAATGAAGAGTAGTAATCTAGACACTTATTATTTCTTGAGATACAGACAAAAATAGAATTTAGACTTAAATATCTCCAATTTCTGAACAGCAAAACACAATTCACGGTTTTCAAAATTGAGACTTACAAGGAATGTCACAGGAGCATTTCAGGCAAGACCAGGAGTGTCTCACCATCGTTCACTCCATCCTTCTACACACCAGGTCCCACACCGAGCACCCTCTGAGTGCATGACCTGGGTTACTTTTGGGTGAAATGAAGCAAAACAGCCATGCTGCAGAAGTGCATCTAAAGATCTTCCACAGGTAGCAAGCATTCAGTCCATGGCACTGGACCAGATAGAGTTCAAGGTGGAAAGCAGCATATTTCATCAGGTACTTATGTCACTTCACTTTGGTGAAAACACCGATCCAATCCTTGCCTCCAACACAGACACAACCAAATAACATCTTAGTTTTTGCTTTAAAAAAAAAAAACCAACAAACCCACAACTCAAATGAATCATTTAATCATTATGTTTTGGAGGCATGGAAATTCAATGTTTTCATTTCTCAGCCAGCTTGATATTTATTCATAACCAAAGCATGGTTTTCAAGAGCCACTTAAACTTAGAATGCTTTCAACTTCTCACTGTCCAACTACTGCCTTAAAAAAGAAAAAAAAAAAAACAAAGAAAAATATTTAACCTTTCTTCTCTGGGTGGAAAATAAATGAAAGTTTGTCAACTTTATACAGTAACATTTGTGCTCTGAATGAGCTTCATGCGCCTCCAGCAAAGCTCTGTCATTCATCACTTCACAGTTTAAAAGTGTGTTCTAAAAAAAGGTCAAGAGAAAAAAAGAAAAAAGGAAAGTCCTTCAATGTTACAAAGATATTAGACAGGAAAAACATTTTAAATAAATAAAATAAGTACTGTTTAAATATAAATCTTTTAGTCTGATGAGGTTAGGACACTAGAATGTAAATTTATGTCTGATTTTGAAAGGACAAGGGGTAGTGTTCCTTCATTTTCCGTCTTTCTCTGGTTTTCCTTCTTCCTCTGTTCTTTCTAAAAACTCTAAACTTCCTGAGGTTTTGGACTTTAGTATATAAAAATAAAAACACAAAAATCTCACCTGAAGGGCTTTACTACCTTCTGGGAGGAGAGGGCGTTAAATATTTTGAATGGACAAATAAACTGTATAGTTGGCCATGAAAAAAGAAAGGAGGGAAAGAGGCATAGCTGAATAGTTTGCCATAACAGGTATATATTCCAGTTATTCAAGTTAGTGGAGTAACTATAATGAAATAAAGAATGTTATTTTAGACTAACATTTCCACAGAAGACAATATTCTGGATTTGATAATATATGATGGTTGCTGCTTCACGGCCATTAAGATTATTCTCCCTATTTCAATATGCTTATGTTCAGGGTAACTGCCATGCCATCTCTTCCTTGCACACAATTGCGTCATGCGGATAAGCTTCAGCTTTTCACACAACACAAAATGAGGTAGATGGTATATTCAAGCAGTGCTCTAAGATAACCCTTGCCCCAGGAATTGAGCACATCGTATCTGTCAGCACATTCTAGTACAATAGAAAATTAGTTTATATAAAGTAATTTTTCTCCAATCACAAAATTAATTGTCAGTCCAAAGTTTTAGAAGGAGACTGAAGCATATGCTTCAAACATTCTCCAGCCCATACGTATTATGGAAAGACGTGCTTGGCAGTCACTGTATGGGTCAGAAGTAGAGATGGGTGAATTGTTTCCCCCTACTTTTGACTTGTGAGTTAATCACCCTACTTTGAAAAAGCATCAAACTGGTCTAAATAGCTTGTGGCTGAAGCCGCATTGACGTTCCAGGTTTCTGCTGTATCAGGGGCTAAATTTGTCCTGCAGCTGCATCACTTTTGCCCATCCCATGACTCTGCTGACCCGAACCTAATTAAATGTCTTTCATCAAAGGAATCAGCCTGTGATAGAACTCTGAAAAACTATTAGCTTATTTTAAAAGAATTTATTCTATTTCTCTTTAGGTGAGGGCTATTAACTAATATTAGATATGTATTCAGATATTTAAAGATGTAGTTATATATTTCACCTCTTTAAGAAATACCTACCTTTCATATAAAATATTATAATGCCTGAGCTCCTGCTTTATATTTTTTAATTGACTTTTATCACTGAAAGGATAATTCAAGCATTTGTAATAGGAAATTCTCATTTAAATTAAACCATATATTTTAAAAATGCCATGTACAGAAGTTGATTGAATAACATGAAACTTACACTGCTCTATTAATTTTTTTTCCTCATTTTTTTTAACCTTTATGTATTTCAATTTCTAATTTGTTTTGGTTGATAAACTGTAAACTTTAAGGTTTGTGATCACTCCTGCATCTGCGATCACTTTGGCATTTAGGCTTAGAAACTTTTCATCCTGTATTAACATACAAGCCTGGGCCTGGAAATTCTTGCAGTGTAGCTTCCTGCATCTCCTTTTGAGATATCCAAAGAAAAGCAATGACTAACTGTAACAGTTGAAGAAAAAATCAGTATATAGTTTCTAAAGGTTAAGAAAGCAAAAATTCCCAAAATAATAAAATCAAGATGATTTACAGAATATCCAGGATCTGATATTCAGGGTTCATCTGAATATTAGCCAATAACAAGAAAAACCTTGCTTCTAAGAGCTTCTAAGAATTCTGGCATTCCAAAATCCCAAAATTTCCATTAGTCAAGCTCTGACAGATCTGAAGGATAATCAGGCTTAAAAAATATAAGATATTGTGTTTGCTGAACTGAAAAATGTGACATTTTAAATTTTTCCCCCATGTATTTAGATATTTCAAGGAAAAAAACATGGGAAATTTGGAAAACTAGAGCTGGAAAAATTAGACATTCATTTATCCTGTTATGTAATTCTCACTAGAACAGACGTATTTATATACTTTGATTGGAGCTATTTATCTTTGGTGCTCAACAGTTAAAAGCAACTTTTTTATTACCAAAACCAGAATGAAAGAGAAAAGAATGACAGACAAACTGAGGACAACCTCATGTAAAATTTTCTTTAAAACAAGCATTGGATCCACTGCATTATTTAAATGAGATATACTAAGAAGATTAATTTTTTAAACACTCAAAATAATAGGAAAAAAAAGAGCATATACTCTGGCCTGCTATGTTTTCATTTTCTGTTTTCACTGTGCTAATGCTTTAATTCTGCTTTGCTTTTAGATCTTTGCAAGTGTGTCCCGGATGTTGCAAAGATAGAGGCAAATAACTTCAACTCTATCTAGACTACTATACAAGCTTTGACGAAAAAATATTTCCAGGAATTGATGAATATAATATTTAACAGCACTAGTTAGCCACAATAATAATTGCTTCTCTAATATTGCAAGACTCATGAGTATGGTAGGAAATCCATTGGTTAAACAGTCACAGGATTCGGAGTGTGATTTCCTGCAAGGCACTAAAACCCAAACTCAAGCAGTGTGATGCTTTAGAAAGTAAAGACTCCACTTAATCTATCACAGTATTTAGTAGAAATACCTATATTCAGACATTTCAAATACCCATTCAAATCAATGCATATTTAAACAATACTTATTTGCTCCCCCAAAGCTCACATCTCAAGTGAAAGGGTAAAAATTTGCATTAGACTGTTAAAATAGGCAAATTCTACACTAATCTTATATGGCACACATTCATCCCAAAGGCATCCCTCATCTCACTGAAGAATTTGCCTATCCTTTCTGTGGGCTGTAGGTAATATGGTAAAAAGACTTTAAAATATGTCACCTTATGTGGTGATAGCTAGAATTAAAGTTATCTGGGAATTTTTAGATAGAACAGATCTTTTAACAGATGAAGACACTATGACAAAACCTAAAAATTTATGTGAAATAGAATTTAACATGTTCCCTTGACGCATTTTCGTGTACATGTTTTCAAACATCCTATTGTCATAAACAGATATTGAAATTTCACTAAAAGTGAATTCTTAAAAAAATAGTTGGTTTTTTTTTGTTTTGTTTTGGTTTTTTTTTTTTTTTTTTGCTTATAAAGATTTATAAGATTTTGAACTATCATCCTGATTCAGGATACAATTTTTCAAATACAAAACCAGGTCAAAATATCATCTCCTACTTATTGCTACTCCACACAGAGAAACAGTCTCTCATAACTAAAACTGAACATGGTCAATAGCTTTTCCCTTCAACATGTATCAGCTTTCTAAGAAGTCATTGCAAATTTCAGAGGGGAAAAAAGGATTTTCTGAGAAGTCCATAGATTCATACTTACAACAGTTATCTTTCTTACCACTAGTTCAACTGTACTCTTAGATGGAGCTAGCCAAATCACATGAACATGAAGAATCATTCTTTAGAAGGTGATTTCAGCTCTATGGCTTTTTAGGATCGTGTTCAGACACTTACGATTCTGAAAGTTGCAATTCTACATCTTCAATAGAATTCATCTACTTTAAAAAAAGACCCTGAATTGAAAGTCAATTTTGCCCGGCTTCCTTAAGGAAACAGTAAGAGTTCATGTCTGTAAAAAAAAAAGTAATTGTGGCCATGTAGCCATAGTAACAATAAAAGTTTGTCGTATGTTTAATTCACCTTAATCTTTAAGCATCATCTTTCACCTTTAATGGCTCCCTCTACAGTTTTATTCAACTTTTACCGGATGATCATTGTGTAACAGTTTCTACACCAATCACTTACAGTTTCCTGCAAATTTATGAACATCAGGTCCTTAACTCTTAAGGAAGACTAGGATAAATGAAGAACATAGGAAATGCCTTTAGTAGGTGATTATAAGGAGTTCGGAGTTCAGAGTTTTTTGCTGAGCTTGTAAATTGTCATTCAAAGCAATGCTTCAAAAATTAGGATTATCAAAAACTCAATGAGCTGCTGTTAGGTTCTCCGCAGAGCCCTAATGAAAACTGATTAGAGCTAAAAGATACTGCTCTAAAGACTCCACTATATTACTGTAAAAAATAAATTCATTATGTAAAATATATTTTTATAGCCACGCATATTTCTCTTTCTATTTCTGTCCATCTCCAGAAAGGATATTAGAGTCTATTGTTTCCACAGAAGGTGAGGGATAATGAGAGTCTCTAGTGGTTTCCACCAGACACAATTAGGAAAGAACATACCACTTCCAAAATGTGCCGTACAAGTTACACATGCCAGTATGTACTATCTTTGTAAAAAACTCTACAGGCTTTTATTAGTGTAATATTAAACGGAAAGGATATCAAATAGGTTTTTATAGCTTTAAGCAGACAGGCATTGAAGCAGAAGAAAATTGCTGTACCGCATACTCCACCCACCCTCACTGGGGCACAATGTGGGTTTCAGACACCAGTGGATTACTTCTCAAGCACTCTTGATATCAAGTGTTTGAAAAAAATAAGTGCTAGTGTAACAAAATACAGCGAAAAAGTACTTCAGCTTCTCACATTTAATGAGCTGATAACTCTTCAACGATTTTCTTGTGGAACAAAAAGATATTAACAACAAATAATAGAGAGCAATAAGACAATAAAAGTGATGTGAAAGCCAGTAAAACTAACTAGTTATTTAAATATAAAGCAGCTGTACTGAGCCATGCCAAAAGTTCATGCAGCCACATCTGCAGTTTCTGACAGCTGCCAGTCACAAAAGTCTGGGAAAACGTGCAGGAATCACATAAGCATAAAATGCTAATTCCATATAACACTATTCCAGGTTCCAGTCATTACTACCTCAGGCACTTTTGACACCAGGGATTGCATTTTATAGCACAATCATTAGAACAGATTGTATCCAACATCCTCCTAGATTTTTCTTAGGTAAATATGTCTGCTACCTTTTTGAAATCTCACAAATCTTGAAAAAAAAGGCTACACTAAATTACCAATGATTCAGAATTCAGACTACTATAAGAAACTGAAAATGTCCTAAGTGAAATTATAATTCTTTAAGAATGGTAGAAACAGTACAATTCAATGACACTCAATTGAATGAAACATCAAAAATACATGCATGGTTATAATTGGACAGGCACTTATATAGCCTTCTCGTGGTTTAACCCCAGCCAGCAACCAGGATCACGCCAGATGATCACTTACCTCCCCAGGGAGGGGGAGAGAATCAGAAGAGCAAAAGTAAAAAAAAAAAAAAAAACAAAAACCCTCATGGGTTGAGACAAAAACAGCTTAATAAGTAAACCAAAAGATGCACACGCAAGCAAAGCAAAAAAATGAATTTGTTTGCTACTTCCCATCAGCAGGCAGGTGTTCAGCCATCTCCAGGAAAACAGGGCTCCATCACAGAATGACACAGAATGATAGGGGTTGGAAGGAATTTCTGGAGATCATCTAGTCCAACCCCCCTGCCAGAGCAGGGTCACCCAGAGCAGGTTGCACAGGAACGCCTCCAGGCGGGTTTTAAATGTCTCCAGAGACGGAGACTCCATCACTTCTCTTGACTGTTCCAGTGCTCTGCCATCCCTCAAACTAAAGAAGTNCTCAAACTAAAGAAGTACCTTCTCATGTTT
>VXBH01002217.1:3964-18310 GCA_013400035.1 Rynchops niger
TTGTTGTTCAGTCTTATGTGCTCAACAAGTAGAACATCTGCACTTAGATAAAGTAGGCCTGTGATGGACTCAGGGACACCTTATCAAACATGCCTGAGATTCCTGCCCTGCTGTTGAAGAAGATCAAAGCACAGTGAACAACTATGCCTGCCTGAATCCTTGAAATACAGGCGAGAACAGCAAGTCTGAGCTCTCGCTCTCTCACTCTCTTGCTAACAAGGACTCTCTCGCTAATAAGGAGACTCTCTCGCTTCGCGGTGCCTGCATCCCCTGCTTGCATGCCTCTGCCCGGGTGTTGCTTCAGAGATTCCCCAATCCGCGAGGTATTGAGATTACATTTGTTCTTTGCTTTTCATCCGTGGTTTTGTGGTTGTTCCTGTGTCCTGCCTGCATTGGCTCACACAACAATGAATAGGTTTGGACTTTTTATAGTGAAGCTGGGAAAAAAAAAATCTGAAAAGATAAACTACTGTGATAGGTCAATTGATGTACCTGTTTTAATTTCTCAAATTGTAAATGCCAGAGAAAATAAAATAAATAATACTGTATCAGCCATTGATGAAAGCTTTTACGTTAGATTTCACCAGGTTTACTTCAGACTGATAGACACCATGTAACAGCACAGGTTGAGGCAATTGTCAGCAAAGATTATTGGTTCTTGGTGGATAACAAGTTGAATGTGAGTCAGTAATGTGTCCTTACAGTGAAGGGGTCAGACACATCCTGAGCTACATGAGCAACAACATAGCCAGCAGCTCCTGGGAAATGTTCAGTCCCCTCTATTTGACCCACCTGAAACTGCATCAAGAGCCTTACTATGTCCAGCTTTGGGGTCTCCAGACGAGAAAGACACTGAGAGACTGGAGCAAGTCCAGGGGAGACCATCAAGGTGGGCAGGGGTCTGGAGCACACTGGACAATGAAAGGATGAGAGAGAGAGAGCTGGGTTTATTCAGCATTCAGTAGAGAACGGCTCTGTGGAGACCTAACAGGAGGGAAAGACAGAGATCAGAGCAAGCCTCTTCTAGAAGGTGCACAACACAAGGAAAAAAAGCAACATAAGTTACAATACAGGAAATACCAATTAGGTACAAGGGCTTTTTTAATATATTTTTTCCCCTTACCTGAAGGTGGTCAAATAGTGGAGCAGGAGGGCTCAAAGAACATGTGAGAACTCCATCCTTGAGAGACTTTCAGAATTCAGCTGAATCACGCCTGAAAAACCTGCTCTGACTGGTTCAGATTTGAGCAGGAGTTTGGACTACTTTGAGGGTGGCAGAGCACTGGAACAGGCTGCCCAGAGAAGTGGTGGAGTCTCCTTCTCTGGAGACATTCCAAACCCGCCTGGACCTGTTCCTGTGCAACCTGCTCTAGGTGACCCTGCTCTGTCAGGGGGGTTGGACTAGATGATCTCCAGAGGTCCCTTCCAACCCTGTGATTCTGTGACTAGAGGACCTCCCTACAAAAGTATATGATTCTGTGATTTTTTTACATTCTTTTTAATTTGAGGGTTTAGCCATTATTACAAGGAATGGTTAAGTCTGATTAACCTGATCGTTAAGTCTAATTCTGTATCACTTACCCTTCTTTTGAACTTAGACATAACTGATGAACATAAGGAGTCCAATATAACAGTTTTACCGATCTCCAGGTTAGCCATCAGATCATCCTTCCTTCTTGTTATACATAGGAGCAGTGAAAAAACTGTGCTATCAAACCAATGTTGGGATACTTTCATCTCTTAGAGTGTCTCTCAGTTGCAGAGTAGACCTTTTGCAGTCAGATGAAATTAGTGCCACTGAGTGGTTGTTGACTGAGGTCACGATGAAGAAAGTGGTGGAGAAAATAAAAGACTTTAAAAAACTCTAGTCAAGTTCAAACATTATGATAAGAGAGTGCCGTAAATACCCCACAGATGTTCTGATTTTGTTTCTATGGAATAATATTTTAGATTAATTATACTAATTTTTAAGGTCTTAGGAGCTGGCATGCAATGAAAATGTGAACAAAAATAATGGAAGATGAGCCAAGATCCGAATAAAAAATAATCCCATGTTATAGCTCAAAATTTCAACTCTGTTCAGCTTGAGCTAACTACAAATTTCACATTTTTCTTGTGTTGGTCATTTGAGATCCATTGCATTTCTAATGATCCCAAGGGACAGATTAAATGTCACTTAGGAGTTACTTCTTATCACATGAGATGCAAGAATTGATTAGTGTCCATTAGAAATACATATTAAAAGCGGATTAGTTTGAGGATCTGGTTAAGTCTTCATAAGAAAAAATGGGGTAAATTTCTTCTGTTTTGCAGTTGTAGTGTACTAGCTTCACACGTGCAATTGTTGTGCCTCTGATGAAAGATTGTAACTTTTTTATAATATTTGATTTCATGACTTTTATCACATTGTCAGATACTCAGACATTGCTTTCTCCTACTTCCAACTGTAACAGGTACAATACAAGGTACCTGTGAAATAGATAGTGAAAAGAAATCTTTATCAAAACAGCTCAACTCTTGGGTATGAAAACTGGGATGAAGTTATTATTCAAAATAGAACAACTATGCCACAGAGTTGGAAACAAAATCCAGATCCTCCAACTCCACGATCAATATCATTCCCACAGGATATTTCCTACAAAAATAATTTCTATTCAGGTTTTCCATCTGAAAAAAAAGTCATTTCTGAGACCAAAGTCAGTTCTGAGACCAAAGATCTGAAGTGAGAGAAGCAAAGAAATCATAAATGTTACATTAGCTTGAAGTTAACACTATGCCTTTTCTGTAAAAACTTTAAAGGCTTCAAGATATCTTACCTAAATTATTATATTTAAACCCTGATATCCCTGCAATGTATTTAAATAATCCCTGTTATGTCAAACGAAAAATATGTTATTTTTTACAAAAAAAAAGAAATGAAATCAAACAAAATCCAAAACCCCAACCGTAGCATCTGCTAAAATTTGTTATTCTCAACCCTACATGTATTAAGGTACTCCAAATGAAGGTGCAAATTCATATATCCTTGTTAGGATAAAAAAAGTGCTCCTTAAACTGACATGTCACTGAAGGTGATTGGAGCAACATCTCTAAATTTGAAATCCAGAAAATTTGCATCTCTGCATGACTCTTTATGAACTGAACTCTTTATGAATGGTAGTTCTCCATTTCAAATTTAGCCACTCCTTCTCCTACATGTGTTTGTAAGACNAAAGAAATCATAAATGTTACATTAGCTTGAAGTTAACACTATGCCTTTTCTGTAAAAACTTTAAAGGCTTCAAGATATCTTACCTAAATTATTATATTTAAACCCTGATATCCCTGCAATGTATTTAAATAATCCCTGTTATGTCAAACGAAAAATATGTTATTTTTTACAAAAAAAAAGAAATGAAATCAAACAAAATCCAAAACCCCAACCGTAGCATCTGCTAAAATTTGTTATTCTCAACCCTACATGTATTAAGGTACTCCAAATGAAGGTGCAAATTCATATATCCTTGTTAGGATAAAAAAAGTGCTCCTTAAACTGACATGTCACTGAAGGTGATTGGAGCAACATCTCTAAATTTGAAATCCAGAAAATTTGCATCTCTGCATGACTCTTTATGAACTGAACTCTTTATGAATGGTAGTTCTCCATTTCAAATTTAGCCACTCCTTCTCCTACATGTGTTTGTAAGACTGGAAGGTTCTTCCTGGACCATTAAAATCAAGCCGCCGCCTCCTGTAGGCAACCATGGTGTATAATCTCATTTATAAATTTATCAAGCTCCATTTTTAAACTAGTTATATCGTTTGATCTTGCTACTCCCATTGAAGGAATGTTCCAGATGGTAAAACCCTCCTCCTAATTTCAATGCTAAATTTATTCATTTATACACATTTGTTCTTGTGCCAATATTGGCCTTTAGTTTAAAAAGCTATTCTCTCTCCCTGATGTATATTGAACTGTTAAAATATCTGTTAAGCTGGAAATACATTAGACACTGGGTGGAAATCCACCCCTTCAAAGATTAANTGAAGGTGATTGGAGCAACATCTCTAAATTTGAAATCCAGAAAATTTGCATCTCTGCATGACTCTTTATGAACTGAACTCTTTATGAATGGTAGTTCTCCATTTCAAATTTAGCCACTCCTTCTCCTACATGTGTTTGTAAGACTGGAAGGTTCTTCCTGGACCATTAAAATCAAGCCGCCGCCTCCTGTAGGCAACCATGGTGTATAATCTCATTTATAAATTTATCAAGCTCCATTTTTAAACTAGTTATATCGTTTGATCTTGCTACTCCCATTGAAGGAATGTTCCAGATGGTAAAACCCTCCTCCTAATTTCAATGCTAAATTTATTCATTTATACACATTTGTTCTTGTGCCAATATTGGCCTTTAGTTTAAAAAGCTATTCTCTCTCCCTGATGTATATTGAACTGTTAAAATATCTGTTAAGCTGGAAATACATTAGACACTGGGTGGAAATCCACCCCTTCAAAGATTAATAAACGTTAAAGACAAAGGAACTGCAATTCCTATGAATTGCAATTCATAGTCGTATCTTTAGCCTATAATTACACCATGTCACGTCACATTGCAATGTAAAAGGACACAGTGTAACACTTTGTGACATGTGATAACTATGATGAATTACATTCAGAACAAAGACTTGCTTTTAAAGGATATATCTGCTCTGGGGGAGAGCAGGTATTTCAGGCACTCCATGGATATTTTGGATTAACAGATAATTCCCCATCACATATGACAAATGTTTAATAATAAGATTATGAACATGCTGGCAGAGGATTTTTCTTGACTTTTATCCTAACATATCAATTTTTTATTTACTGTAGCAAATTAATAACTTCTGTGCTTACAGTGTATTTATATATGTATATACAACTAACTACTTTCAAAGAGATAAGCTTCCTATTTGATTTCTTGGAATAATCATATTAAGCAATGAAATTAATGTCAGAGAAGAGAGAGGTGTTCACCCTAGCAGCAGTGTTCCCTTAATAGTAAAAAAAAAACCCAAAAGAACCCATCACTGGTAATTTTATCAGATGTCATAGAAAGTTTAAGCATGAATTCTCTTAAACTGCAGTTTTAAAGTAAAAAAAAAAAAGTATCTGAAAAGTGTCTAGAAAATGCCATTTTTAGACTCTCACAATGACTTTCAGAACAAATGTGCCTGATTCATGTCAAAACACAATATTTTTTCCCCATTGACTGCCAGTAGTACAGCTGCAAGTTGGGATATGAAAATCAAGCCGTGTTCTTCTGTCACTGTGCCATCACCAGGAATGAGGATCTTGCAAAGAGAGCTTAGCTGATGACAATTTTGTTGATGATGCATGAGGCAGAGAAGAATCCAGCACTCTTGTCCAGACTTGTACTGATTCTGCAACAGGAAGTTTTTTAAAAAAAAGCTTTTTCTTTTTTCTTTATGAGTAAAGTTGGCAGATATAACTGGAAAACAAACAGGGATCAGGGTAGAGAATTAGTAGTTCTGTTTCATGTACATATTTCTCTAACTCCAGAGGTATTTCTAGTTCTTGCTTAAAAAATCATTAAATAAAGGGTGGGTTGTAATCTTTTGCTTTGCTTATTGAATTTACTATGTTTGAAAAGTAAACTATTTTAACATTTCTCTTGATTTCATAGAATCTGCCCTATTCAGGATCCACAAGACAGCTCTGTTATCCATAGACGAGTCTTCACTTCCCTGGGTTGCACAAGAGAGAGCAAAGCCAGTCTTTTTCATGCTGATAAAATATTTACCACGCTATGCAGAATAACTTGAATTCTATGAGGAAAGTAACTCTGCGTATGTATATATAAGTTCTGCTGTTTATTAGTTGTCTCCTTAAAGAAAATGTACTAGCAGCCAAGTTTAACTTCATTTTGAAGCTCCTGAAAAAAAATTGTATCTTAAATGTTGTATTAGTAAAAGAGAAAATTTAGACAGTTTGGGGTTTTGGGGGGAGGCTGGGGTTTGGGGGGGTGTGTTTGGGGTTTTTTTGTTTGTTTTAGTGGTTTTTACCATAATCTTGCTTAGACACCTGAAGTTAAACTGGAGCTCTTAAGAACAGAAGTAAATGAAGGTTTGGTGAAGGTCCAATACATTCAGGGCCCTGCAGACCAACCCAGAGATACCTGTAACAGGAATGCACCAGAGACTTATGTACCATATTGACCTCTCTTAGCAAGGAATTAACCACTACCAGCTTCATCACAGGATTGGAGCAAACTTTGAGAGGAATCAAAAGCCCCTGTTTCAATTTGTGACTTTCTAACTATGCCTCAGCTGGGGTGTTTTCCTTGCATAACATTTGACTGGCCAAGTTCAAATACAGCTCATGAAACTGGTTCTTGCAGCAATGTAAGAGGATGAAGCCCTGGGGTGAAACGCTTTATACTGGTTAAAGTGTATTTCCCTTCCTTTCCCCCTTTCCCAGTAAAATAGTCTCTCTGACACTCCTTCACCGACAGAGCTGTGCTGACAGAAGGCTGTGTCATCGGCAGCTTTCAAATTGTAGCTGGTTGCTAGCCCACTCCTGCATCACTGCCCCTTCCATGCAGCTTGTATCAAAAGATATATTTAACTTAGAATAATATCCCAACGAGAAGGTGGAAAAGACAAGTGAAATGGCCTATTCTGGCAATCATTCCAAAGCTGGTGTTAACATCTTTGGATTGCAAAGTGGAGAAGAATAAATAGCTGAAGTGCTTTACTGATTAATACAAAGCAAATAACTCTCAACAGCCAGGGTCAATGACTGTGTTGCAGCTGCAATCATCTCACAAACTGTCCTCACTTCATTCATGTAATGTTCTACACCTGAATGCTGGCTGTAAAGAGTCCCCAAAGTGCCTGCTGAGTCACAACAAATGACACTGGAATGAACTCAATATCTGACAGAGTCCAGAGACCTAAGACAGCATACATGGATGTGCATACGCAGCTACAGAATATACAGGAATAGCTATCAGTATTTTAGATAATAACATCTTTTCTGTGATGAAAAAAAATTTGTTTTAATGTATGCTTCTTTTTTCAAGGAAAGAGAAAAGGTGAAATTTTCCATTTTACAATTGAAAAACTTCTTTTAAGCTGCAGTTTCCCTTCCCCTCTAACAGTTTTCAACTGAGTTTTGCTTGGGATTGGAAGAGTGGAGGATGAAGAAGTTATTTAATTTTTTTCTCTTAACTCTCAGTATTTTCTACCAAAAACATTGATACAAATCTATTAAAAACTATATCAAACATGATCTCTCTTCTCCTCTTTCTTTCATAGTTACTCTTTTACACACACGCTGATACAAACCACAAGCATAATATGAGTAAATTTTATATGAACAGTACTTTTATTTTACTGTTCAACCTCTCTAGAAGTAGTGGTCTAAATAACAGAGATTTGCCGATAGTTGAAACCCTTTAATTTAAAGGCTTTACATAGGATGATAAATACTGTTTTTTCAGTGTGGAACTCTGATAAAATGAAGTTGCAGGCACATATTAGTTCAACCATGCACACCTACTTATGAAGGGGGAAGTAATAACCCATTCCTTACACTTGGGCACGTGAATGAACAGAGAGGTAAAGCATTGCATAATAAATTAAAAAAGCAGCAGAAATGTTTAATAGTCATTTGACATTTGGAATAGTTCCTTCAATTTTATTCTCCAGTTATTAAATTGTGAGATTTATTTTCATACTTTTAGAGAAAACCAGATGCTAACAGGTTAATCCCTGAGCACAGTATCACACCTGCAATTGCCTTGGTCTTCCGAGTTCCCAGCAGACTGTCTGCAGCTCTGCTGATGTAATGCTATTTGGCTACACTTTAACTTTCCTCTTTGTGCTGTGTGTATGTACTCACTTTATTACAAGGGAGAAAGATAACCCATTTCCAATCCATCTAGCCCAATAGCATAAGAAGCTGAAGCAATAACAATTATCTCTATCCTTACATTTTTCTCTCTTCTCTGGATAGTTCTTGTACAGTAATGAATTGTAACAGCTCCTTCACACAGACTTCTCTCCCATATAATTAATGTCCTAAGATATTCTATTTACTGGTGAAGCAGTTTGAATCAATAAATGATTACTTTTGAACTAAACAGAGCTGCTAACCACATTCCACAAAGACGACAGCAGTTTCCCTTAAAAAAAAAACAAAAACAAAAACAAAACAAAAAAAAACCACAGAGAAAAGAAAAAAAAAATCTTTGCAAAACTAGACTCTTTGCATTGGGATATCTTCCCTTCCTACACATCCCTTCCAACAACCACCACCACTTTTTTCTTTCATGTTTTTTTATTCTATAAGTAGAAGAGGGAGCATCTTAATCAGCAGGCTGGTTTTGAACTCTGGATATTCAGAGGTTGAATTAGAATATGTTACTTTTCTGCAAATTAAAAATGTAGTCAGATCCACAAACCAGCAGAAAACACTCTTTTTCTGAAAGACAGCTTCCCAAGGAAACTTTAGAGTGAAATATTTTCAGTTTTGCATATGTGTGATAATATACTTAATATTCTTATGGAATGGTAGATACGTAATGAGCATGCACACAAAATGAGATAACCAGTGCTAACTGGCACTGGATTGATAGCCTAGAAGATCCTTTGTAACTTAGCCCCTACAGTATGAGCAAGGGAAAAGGAGACTCTCCATTACTTAGCAGAGGAATTGCTTCTGGAAGCATTGTTTATTTTCTCACCCAACCCATTTCCTATCTCCTGGTTTTGAGTCTTCTAGAAAGGGAATTTAATGTTTGTGAAAGAAAATGTTAGGGAAGGGATGGCTGACACTTCCTGTTACAAGCCAAACATAAAACCCTCCTGTTTAATTCCGCATATTTACAGCACTAAGTGTAATTATGCTGCATTGTGCTTTAGACATACAAAGTCCTATCCAGCTCTTTAAGAAGTTAGGAGCAGTGCTTCTTCCCTATGGTGAAGGTATTTTCCTGGAAAATGGGAGCCGATCATCTGTGATTTTCCCTGCCCCCCATCAGGGATTGAGGTATTTCATATTTTAGCATAAAGCCATAACCACTAGGCTGTTGCAGTGTAAGTCGTAACCACTCTGCCATTCGCCTGAACAATTGCATCTGATCTGAATCCTGAAAGTATTGCTGTGAACTCCAAACAATCTTTTTCCCTGTGCCTATGCTCCACGTAGCAATTTTTTTGGTAGCTCAGCTTTGGAAAACTCAGTCAACCGACAGGAGTGCTTAGGCTCCTACCCAGATAATGAAAAGGAAGACATTTCACTAGTACACTATGAATCACTCTTCAGAGGCACCAAACACTCCTCTGTTCATCATACAAAGAGCCTGTGCTTCTAAATTGCACCCCCAGAAGCATTCTGTTGGTGCCAGGCATCTACATTTTAGATCCTGACAAATCTAAATTAGGCTTCTGAAGTAAACAATCAAGGTGTGGTCTGGGTGTGCTACCAGCATTAATGCTTGCTTTTTCAGACATTACAAAGACCAAAACAGGTGCCTATGTTAGCCCAAACATAGCCTGAGGTCAAAGTAAGGAACTGAATCTGAATTTCCTATAACGCCATTAACTGTATTTCTTCTCTGCTTTGAACTCTCTACATTTTCTAGGTCATATCTAATCATTTACAACTCACCGATGGATCTACTTAGTAAGGACATGCCTGTACTTGTAACAGAGGGCATAATTTCACATTCATGAGAAACAAAGCGCCTAGCAAGTCTCATAACATCAATAGGCACTTGCAGCACTGCATCTTCCTAATCTCCTTCCGACCCCATACCCTTCACTGTCTTCCCCTACTTTGTTTGCCTTTGAGATATTTGGAAATCCTTGTCACTTGTATTTTAATATTAATCTCCATAGTTTAGTGGTGTTTCTCATTATTGGAGCAGCTGATTTATTAGGGGAAGAAAACTAAGAGGAATAACTAATGAACTGTATGTTCCTATAGAGAAAAAGAAATTGTCTTCCAGCAATGTTTTTGGTAAAGGTTTGATAATAGCAAATAGATTACTTTTGGAAGAATCCTATACAGCAGAATTACAGTTGTACATGACGGTCTGGATCTTCAGCTGAGAAGGCTTAACAAATGCAAAGTAGAACAAGTCTTCACAAGTGTCCAGTTTTGGACTAATGGAAGGATACAACCTCATTGTTTCAGAAGACAATTTCTCCTTTCCAAGAACTTGGTCTGGATATCATCTAGTCTATGGAAATGCTCATAAATGCAGGACTATGATCTTTGGGATCTGCAGAGGAACTTTCAAAACTGAGGTTATGAACTGCTGCAGCTTAAGCTAAACACAGTGCAAGTCCCACAGGTGGTAGTAGTAGGAGACCCATATGATTCCTCGTTCACACACAGATGGAATGTGTAATAAAAGCTGACCAGCTAAAGATGTAAAATATCAACTCCTTTCTTCCTAAATCTTGTGTGAATGCTTGCACAGTTCCAGTGGCAAAAACTGCAGTGGTAATGTGGATCTAGCCTTCATCAAAGTATAAATACTAATTATGTCCCCTCTCTAACAGGAAAATCAACCCATTATTATAAAACCAATTATCTACCCATCCAGTATCCATGTAATCTCAACAAAATTTATATATTTTTTGCTGAAGAGAATTATGATTTCCTCTTTCTGATGTATAGGTAAAGCTTTGGTATATAATTGAATTTCTGATACATTATGTTTAGCATTGCATTCCTGCAAACTGATAAGATTCAGTAATATGATAAAGAAGTCATCTCATTATTTGACATTCATATCATCTATTTATACTCTTTTAAAAGTATAGTGTACATCTACATATTTGCTTAAACATTTATAATTGTCATTATTTTGGAAATAATTATATTTCCCCACACAAAGGTATTCTTAACTACTTCTCCAGCATATGTCTCTATGGAATCTGGAACCTTTTAAAATTATGTTTTACAAGGTAATATAAAGCCGTATTTGGTCTGCAATTATCCCTACATACAGACCCTGCCTGAGTACTGTTCTATCTCTGATATTCATGAACCACTGGATGGAACGGGTCGCTGTTTATTCCAATTGCCTCTAAATAGTTTGTCACATCAAATGAAATCTTGGGTTAAAAAAAATAAAATTCTTTTAAAGACTTTTTTAAAATTCAGGTAATATGCCTTATTATTAATTTCAAAGTGTGTGGAGTCGCTTTTTTTTTTTCTTCCCCTTTAATAACATGGAGATTTAGATTCTCTTAGTACATGGAATGCACTATTCTCTCCTGGAAAATAGTGGAGAACTGTCTTCTTGGTAGTTACAAGGTACGAAAAAATAAGATACAGAACATCTCAAGCCCTTTGAATTCAAGCATAAGGTAAGGTTGTTGTTAGCAGTTGACTGAACGTAGATTTTTTTTTTTCTTTTCGGATGATAGAGCACTCAGGTTTTGTTGCAGGATTTGATTGTTAATAAATGCATGAGCCTTGTATGGAATTATTATTCTGTGCTGTTATTTATTTGTTTCTATTTGAAGAACATGCTAGTTCAAAGTTCAGACAAGAGATGAGAAAGCAGCACATCTGTGTACTTTAATTTACAATTCAATTATTTCATATCTTTTTGTATTCTTTATTAACACAATCTTAAATGAATCATGAGCAAATAAGTATGGAACAAAGAGGAACAATGTAAGCAATGCTTAATGCTGGAGATCTTTGCTCAACTAAGTGTAGAAAATGTCCTATTAAAGAAGTCAGAGTTTGAATCTTATTGTTCTCCCCGCTTACCAAANGTTGATGAGATGAGAAACAGAACTTCCCTCATTCCCTGCCCTTAGAAGCCTCCCATGCGACTTCACAACAGAAGCCTTTTACTGNAATGCTTAATGCTGGAGATCTTTGCTCAACTAAGTGTAGAAAATGTCCTATTAAAGAAGTCAGAGTTTGAATCTTATTGTTCTCCCCGCTTACCAAAAGGTATTGTATTAGTTAAGTGTCCACAAAGCAAAAGTGCTTGCAAACCTTTGTACTGCATAAACTCAGTGGAGAGTTTGGATGAAATATTTGGTAGATACAAAATATTGGTTTCTGTAACATTTGTGTGAAGAATGCAGACTTTTGAGGAAGGACTGTCATANAGATAGAAGGGAACTATAAGTTCTCTGTTAACCTGTTCAGACGTCCACGCACTGGTCTCAGCAATATATTATCTGAAAACTTTGCATAATTCCAAGCAATGTTATTAACATCTCTCATTTATGATTCATGCTTTCATCTGGTTCGTGGAAAAGTGTGCACAAAAAAAAAAACCTTCTTTTTTTTTTAATTACAATAGAGGGTTCTGTTTTGATTTGGGGGTGGGGGGTGTCTGTTTTATTAATTATATGCATAAGTATGCTAACTGTTCCAGGTTTATGCTAGATACTCTATTGCATTTGGGTGCCAAACAAGTTGATGCTCTTAATTTTTTAAATTTTTTTTTGCTTGATTGATTATTTTTTGAATCATCTGAGTCCAGACTCTGAAAAATCTGTCTCTGACACAACCAACCTTTAAGCACATTATCCTAAGAGACAAGACAACCAACACAGTCTTCATCGTTATGCTCTTTGGCTACTCATTCAGATTATGTTGAGCTCATTGAGTCAGATACAGAAGACCTTTAAAGGTCCTAAACCTGTTTCCTAAGGGAGACAAAGTAGGAAAGAGAGGACAATTCCGATGTTTTCATAGTAGCTAGTGGACCTAGTGCTGAATAAGCACTGTGCAGTTTTTTGTGCTAGTCAGACTTTCTTGTAAGCAAACAAGTCCATGTCTAGATCAGAGGTATTTATTTTTATAAACCATACTGGAGGCAGCAGTTATTTGAAGTGAGGCTAAGTCTACCAGTTTAGAAGTTTTTTAGCCAACCATCAGCTGAATTCCTCAGATTTACTGATATATATGTTTCACCTCCAAGAGGAGCCCAGCAGCAGTCTTAGACTCCAGTTGACCAGTAAGTACTCCACAAATGCTTGTTAGAAATCTGCAGGTAAGATTGGGATATAAGATCTTACCTGCAGATTTTGTAGACTATCTTTGCTATAGCTGTTTTATGAGAAATACTAGTGTCAATTTTTCAAAAGGAGCAATTCTCCCTAAGCATGGCCTGTGTCACATAAAAACAAACTCTATTCCTGCACAGGAAGGAAGCAGCACAAATGCCATGGTAGAAACACTGCACATAAGTTAGCATTATAATGGATTTTGACTGTTGTAATTTAATATTCCATATTAGGTTTCATCTGGTAATTTGGCACGTAAACACTGGAGCAAATCCACTGAATTAGGAGAATCCTCTGTCCAATGGCTTTCTGGTCCAATTCAGTCAATGGGACAGGTAAAAGTCAATGCAATAGGAGCTTTATCCAAAACACAGGCACACATGCATGCATCTATAGTCAGGCTTCTGCACATTGCTACAGACAAACATTCAACCCAGATCCCTGTCTTTCCAAAGGGCTCTTCAAGCCATGCCAAATAGGACCTTTCCTGTGGTCATACCAGTAAGCACGACGCTGAGACTGTCTCAGCTAGAAGCCACCCTCAGCATCGAAGCCACCCTCAGCATCTATTACAACACTGCAGCTGTGTTAATAATATTTGGTGACTCCTTTGTTTCCAATTTGAAGCTGAAATGTGCAATCTGTACAGGATATGAGCTTATTTCTAAATCCCGATGGATGAATGTTCTCTATCTTAATAAATTATTTGTGGAATATAAAACCTAGTTGTAAATTGAGGTGTCTGTTCCAGTGTGAGTTTATCTTGGATAATGCTGACAATCGCTGAAGGGCTCAGATAGTTTGTAAGCTGTACTGGATTTGCCCCTTCCCTGCTCCAAACAGAACAATCAAAAACTGGCAAGTTTGATTTTGGACAGTCTGAAAGGATGATAAAAACACTTAATATCAGGGTGGGGAAAAAAAAATAAATTAATCTTATAAAATAATTTTTTTCTAAATGTTATCTGAAGTACCTCTGTCTCAGGGAAGCAGACATCCTTTTTGATTGTGAAATATGGTGGAAAAAGGAACAGTTCAAAGCAAAATAATTAATAATTTCTTTTTGTTATTGTTCAATAAGTATAGGAGCTGTAGCAAGAATCAGCTCAACTCAGACGAACAACAGAGAAGGCAGAGTTACTGAATGCCTTCTTTTCTTCAGTCTTCACTGCTAAAGCTGTCCCTCACGAATCCCATACCCTGGAGGCAAGGGGGAAGGTCTGGAGAGAGGAAGATTTTCCCTCAGTTGAGGAGGACCGGGTCAGAGACCACTTGGCCAAGCTGGACATCCATAAGTCCATGGGCCCTGACG
>VXBH01002218.1:0-10094 GCA_013400035.1 Rynchops niger
TCCAGAAGTGCTCCTCTCCTTGTACTTTTCTTTCCCTTCTTTCATTGGATCTACTCTAAACTACAAATTTATTATTTCTTTTTTCCTCTTAGAAAATATATAGAAAAATCTGGAAACAGATTTCTGTGTAAAATTTATGATGCCTACAGTCAGAATAGCTTCTTCTTTTGGTTCCACTTTCACACAGAGTCAGTGGCAAGCTTTTGTGTCTTCACGTGACTTCAGAAAACTTTATCTCACACTACAGTAAATACAAAGTCCAAAAACCAAGTTACAGATACCAGCTTCCCTATCAGGGTAATCAAAGCCTGTGACCTTTGCTCTTTTCTCTTCTGGTATCTTTAGCTGTATTCTGTGCTTGCTGCCTCTTCCTCCAGCTGCAACACTCTGTCTTGGGTTCATCTCATGAATACCATCCCTTTTTCACATCTGTGTGACAGGAGACGTTTTGGAGTGTTTTATGACCAAAAAAAAAAAATTGTAAAATTCAATTTTCTTAAAAGGGCTGAATGCAAGTACTCAGGCAATTTTAGAAAGCTGGTTTTTGGTACGACACAGAGCTATAGACCTTGTTTTCTCACAATCATGACAATTGCTCTTCAGGATATACAACTTGAGAAAGGGGATTGCTGTGAGAGGGGAGCAAAACTGGAGACCAAACTTATGGCTGAAATGTGCTGTGGAAATAGGAGTTTCTGAAAATGGAAATTATTTATTCTCATTGGATAATTCATATTTTTTTTCTTGAAAACACATAAAGATTTCACTTATTTCTTGTTCACCTTTTTTTTGGTTTGGTTGGTTGGTTTTTTTCTTAACTTTTACCCTGTAAAAGTCTGAAGGAGCTGCCTTCTCCATTGACTGCAAAAGTGGTATTTGCTAGATTCTCGTGGTTTTTAAGAGAGAACATAGTCCAGGAAATTAGTGTACAAGAATTTGACTTCACATGTTGGGGGGGAAAGAAAGGGGAGGACATGATGATGGTGGTGTGCTTGAGAGAAATAAAATATAACTCCAGTACAAACCAGAGAGACCGATCACTTCTTCTGAACCATTTTCTTCTGTTTTATCACTACTTTACCAGCTTCATCTGCTCATTTGAATGACTTGTCAGTTTTATATCTGAGGGCTGATGGACCACTGTCTCGTTTGATCCTTGTTAGAATCATAGAATCGTCTAGGTTTGAAGGGGCCTTTCAGATCATCGTGTCCACCATCATTACCTCAAAACCACATAAGACAACTTTTTTGGTGTCACTGGAGAGCCTGCCTACCTGTGATAAATAGCTCATTTCACATGGTCTAGAAGAAGAGGATGGAGAACTCTTTTTGCCCTGAAAATTCATGCGACAGAGGAGAAAAATGGTATAGAAAAGATTCTGCAAAATAGACTTGTTTCTTGTGGTCTTCTCCTCGGTTAAAACAAACATCTCAGGCCTAAAGCAATCTCCTAAATTTAGAATTCTCTTTGCCCTCAGTCATGTACGTATTCTTGTGGATAGTATGAAAACCAGAAGTATAATAAGTTCATCATTACATGTTAAATTTATACTCAGTAAACTTGCCAAGAGCGTTTCCAGTTGACTTAGAAATATGTCAAGATTTTGCCTTGGAAAACAGGGTATTAAAATGCTTGCTGATAATTCTGTTTCCCCTGAAAAACAAAATTAAGGAGAGAAGCTTTCCTTGAACTGTCATATGACGGTAGTGACTATGTGTTCCAAGGCACATTTCGTTCTTGTTAAAGCCTATATGAAATCTGTGAATTACTGATACGTGTAACTAATTGTGTCTGCTGAGTTCCAAAAATAAGAGATATGCTTCTTGGTTCAAAACATCATTAGCTCCAAAATTTGTTACGCTATGCTCTTGCTATTTTGCGCCTATCATAACTATTATAAATAGCTATTTGATGCTATCAGACAAAGAAAGTAATCAGTCTAGCTGAAAATGTTTAAGAATATGAAGTCTTAATAGGATTTTCATTTGTTTTACAAGACTGACATATATGACATCCTGTTCGTAATAAAGGCTTCTTTGCGGGGGGGACTGCATAAAGCAAGATTACTTCAGGTTTTACCATCCCAAGGATAACTATAATGAATAATCTCATTATTCCTACCCTTCAAATTCTGCTTTTTATAAAATCAGCAGTTTCATATGGACATGACGTATGTCATAGTTCACTAGAAGTCAATTCCCCTACCAAAAACTTAAGAAATATTCATGGAAAGAAGATTTCATACCACAGATAGGTATTTTCCCTCTAAAGAAAACAATAAACCTTTTTTTCAGTTAGACTCAGAGGCTGACGTCAGTCATTGGCAACACCTTGCTGCACTTCGGCTTTCTGGCTAGATCTAACCATATTGAGGGGTTTTTTTAATTATTTTTCAGAACAATAATATTAAAATACATTTCTAACAAAAATGAGCCCAACAGAACTGCTATTCAGGGCATGGTGCAACTACTCTATTGTAAATACTCTCCATAATCAACTTTTTTTTTCATAAGGAGTCAATCTTCTGCATAAATTTCATCTGTATCACAACACTGATGGTAGGAAGGATCTACCTGCAAGGTAGAGCTTGCACTTTAACACACAGTGACAAAAACTCACAAAAAACTACATGAAATCAGGTCTACTTCTCTTCTACCTGACAGGCTTGTAAAAATGACTCTGCAATGGAGCTGAAATCACAGTTGGTCTTGCTCCAGACAATAATAATTAACAAATACAAATCCACAATTTTCTAAGGGCTGAGAAGAAGGATGTAAACGCAACCGAACCATGCTACCTTAAACCAAAGGTCCATGTAGTCCAGTAGTCTGTCTGCGACAAGAGCCAATAACACATGCTTAGAAAAAGCGTAAGAACAGGAAAAGCACATAACATTCTTTCTGAGAGTATTTCTGATTACCGACTGTGTGCAGGTATCTCCAAGCTCTAGGTGATTTCTGCGTATTTAGAAATCCCTAATGGAGTTTTATGCTGTGAACTTGTTTAAGTTTCCCTCGGAGCAGATAAGAATTTTTGGTATCTTTCATGGTTTAACTATGCATTGCATGAAAAATGCTTTTGATGGGAATTCAGGAGTTATTACTGATTATAAGACCAGGAATTTCTTAAGCGTGGATTGTTTTAATTGTACAATATGGGGTTTTGCGTTATTTTGTTGCTCAGCATTCACACACCCAAAAACCCTAAACTACAATAGCGTACATTCTTTAAGTAGCTCAGGTCACTTGTTACGTAAACATCTGTAAGTCAAGAGCACCAAATTGCCTTAAAATAAAATAAAATCATATTCTTCACACAATTGTCACATTTCAGTGCACCTGTAACAATTCTAGGTGGCGTGGGCAAAACTGCATTGAAGACATTCAGTGCATTCTTCAGGTGGTGCTAATAATGACAATGTAAATTCTCCAGACATCGTGACTATGTGCTCCGGTAGCAGGGACATGGAAAGCTCGTATCACTGCTGACCATTGCTAACATCTACAGTGCACACCACTAGTGACGTACTCTCTAAATAAAAATAACAGGGTGGTACCATATGCTGAAATTCCAACTTGACTTTGTGTGCGAGCTTTCCTCCATTTACAAAAGAAAAAAAAAAAACCAGCCTTTTTTCACCTCCAAATATATCACGCAATATCTTTTTTCTCTACTGTGACTTCGGATTCCTAAACATTGTCGTGTCATGAGGACAGCTCTTGTTTAGTAAGGCAGAACTAAGTAAAATATTGCAATGGAAAAGCACTTGCTTCTCATAACACTTCATCCTTTCTTTTGGGGTTGGTTCCTTAATCCAGCATTAGCCTCTCAAACACATACGGTTTATCTCTGTATGTTGAGAAACAGCATAGAAAAACATGACCCAAGAAAAATGTCCCTTCGCTGTGACTCTGAGGTCACTGTTTGAATTTACTGGACACACTCCAGCCTCTAATCTTATCATCTGTAAAGCTTCCAAAACATACACAGCTTCCCCCACTGCCCCGGGTTTGATTCAGCAGTGTTGTTGCTACTAAAAAAGCTGTGAGAGTCACATCAGGTCTTAGATACAGGCTCTACAACACAGTTAACATCTCAGCATCACACGCGTTTTTCCTTCAGCTCATTTATGTAAACACAAACCAGCCAAAAAAAAGCATCAAAAGTCCTTTCTAGAATTCCAAATATATCATGAAAAGCAGGAATTTCTTCTATATCTCTAATTAAAAAACAAACTATAACTATATGTATATAGGCATATATAGAACTTGCAAACAAACAAGCTGACTCACAACTGCATCGGCTCCTGTACGTGTTCAACGATATAAACTGCCGGACAAACTGCAAGGCTGAGGCTTCACCTTATATGCAAGTCCGTGTTTAATTCAGTTCTCTTTCTTTCCAGAGATTCCGTGGTGATTCAGTCTCACCAGTTAGTATTTAGCCATTACACAAACTAAATGAAATTACTATGTATCCCATAATCTAGATTTTTGAAGTCTCTGTGTACAGGACTTTAATTTAGAACACTGGCTGTTCCCCTGACATATCACCCCCTGTGATATATGACCCTCAGCAGACAATTACTCTGCATTTTACAAACCTGGAATGGCCACGTCAACATAAACACAGCCTCCTACATACAAAAGCCCTGTTTATTGGGCAATTTGACCAAGGCAAATAATGGGTTTAGACATTGCGGGGGGAGTGGAACCAAAAATTGTAGAAAAACTAAATATTTTAAATAAACCCTTTCATTTTCAATTCATAAAATACTATATAGTCTTGTAATTTCAAGGAAATCCAAGAGAAATTCAGAATCAAATTAATTTAAAGCTTTGTTTCACACACAAAGGAAAATGCAAACCAAAAGGAAAGTACCCTTATTTTGCTACAAGTGATCTACACCGTATCAGCGTGATAACAACGCAACATCCAAAGTAAGATTAATAATAAAATGTTCTGGTTCTAAATGAGAACACATAAACCATTTAAAACAGTTCTCTCATGTTTTACGCCACTTTAATTTCTTACGTTTTACGCCACTTTAATTTTCTTTCAAATAACATCTCTACTGAACTGTTTACCAAACAGTTCATACGGACACCTTTTTCATGAGAGCATTGTTTGTTGCAGCTTTTTTTTTTTGTTTAATTTCCTGACTCCTTTAAAAAAAAACAAAAAAAACCAAGATACTTGCTTGACCTTACATTTAGTCAGATGTATCCTGCATTCTGCGGTCAAACAATATTCCTGTAAGCAAGGTATGTAGCACAACAAAAATATTTGGGCAGGGAACAGTATCAGATCAATTTACCCAACTCTAATCTGGATGTTCTCATCACTTTCCTGCAAAAAACCTGTGTCACCACATGCGCGCTTATCCCAGCAAAACCGTATCTCCCCGACAATCGCTGGCGGAGCTTTCACTCACAAGTTTCTCATTCGCTTTTCTCTGGGCCCATTAGGTAGATCACTTCGATAAGAAAACATACAAGAGCATGACTTATTCCACACTGGTATTGACCATCATTTCAATGCAAACACAAGTACGTGGCAGTTGTCAAATGAAACGCACAGTGACAAAACCGCCGACACATTTTATGGTTTGATTCTGCTCTGTGTAGAGAGGTGCTTTTTGAGTGATATTTTGAGACATCATCTCACTTACCCGTCTGTCCGGAACCCCAGTGCGAGCACAGAGGCAGATTCTGTACACCCCACCTTGTACAAGCATCCTCCAAGAGCTAACGTGAAGCAGGGTGGTGGTCATTGTTACCCTAATTTTACTGGCAAAGAAGCTGAGATACGCGAGAGCTCTTACCAACAGCTTCTTGCAGTTTACACAAGTCAGAGCAGGTCCAGTAGCTTGCCTTAGACCAAGATGCCTTACGACCACCAGAGCTAAATGACCTTGAATTCATGGCCATACTTTTCTTTCCACTCAAGTAAAGAACCTTCATAAGCTGAGTACACGTATAAATACCCACTTCAGTTTGCATAATACTTTCATGGGTATCAAAAAAATATCTCTATTGCCAGTTTTATCTAAGTGCCTGTATGTAACAACTCCATTTTGATTAAAAGTAATAATAATCTCTTAAAGAGCTCCATATATGCTACACTTGTCTGTCTGCTTCAATCAGAGCTAAGAGCTCGCTCTATCATCCCAAAGCAACAGAAAGTCCAAATACTGTTTCCAAGGAGTTCTAAGGGTGCAGTAAATTAAATTAACTTCAGCACATGTAGAACTTAACCTTGAAGAAACAAAGTGAACAATGTTTTGTTTTCCCTACAGCTATTGATCTGAAAATGGGAGACACTTCAGAACACCAACATCAAAACCAGGAAGGATTCCTCTGTTTGGGAAATATAGTCAGTCACGCTAAAGGTCATAGTGATAATTAAAATAAAATGTTAAGTATAATTAGATAACTGATAACAGACTGACCTGCTGCTAAGGAACCACTGATTCAAAACACACCGCCTGCAAGAAAAGAGAAAAAAATATAAGTCAGTTTATATAATCTTAAGACTACAAGATGTTGTTTTATAAGTAATATTAATTAAGAGTTGGTGTTAATTTCATTTAATAGATTAATTCTTGAGCTATTATTTTTATCAATTTATGTTTTGTATTAATTTGTTAAATTACCGACACTGTAAGACAAGGTGAGAAAACAAACAGCCGAAATCTCCTAATTATTTTGAATTGTACTGGTTACATACATCTATGTACATGTGTGTTTATATGCACGTATGCAAACAGTACCACGCATATTAGCTACTTGAAATCTTTGTTATTCGTATAAGCCTGTAGAAGACAGCAATTATTTAGCAAGAACTCAAGAATTTCACTCTGTATTGCCAGGAGGCTGGAAACCTTGTGGTGCTATGGGCAAGTTACCACTATACAATCGACATAGAAAAGGTGTAATTGGACTGACAACGTCTCTCGAGACTCTCTGCAAGAGAATTTTTTACATCCTCAGTCCATTCCTACGTCCCCTGCCTTCTCGCAGCCACGGCTGGCTCAGCCAGGCAATCTTCTCCTGCAGTGTTTGTTTTCAGTCGCCCATAACAAAAAAGAAAGCGCGAAGTCATGCATTATATTAAACAGTTATTGCAAAATGAATCATTATCTGTTATACATCAGAAAAAAAAAATTATAAGATTAATTACGGCATGTTCTAGCTACAGCACTTGGAATCTTGCCATCTGCTAGATTTGTTTTCAGTTAGCTTTCTTGAAAACAAGTTAAAACCCAGCAGTTTTGTTTAGATACTGCTTCCTATCGGTTTTCTTAACAATCTTAGCTGTGTTGTTTATCTGCCCTGTAGCACCATGACTATTTGTTTGTTAGGTTCCACAAACGTTCTACCATAACATGAACATACTCTCAAACAAACAAACAAACAAAAAAAAAAAAACATTAAAACAAACAAAAGTAGAAACATTAGCTATATAAATGAAACAAAACCCTGCCACGTGCAGCTCGCTAAGCAAAACCTTTAAAGGTCTGCATCTTCACCATCTTCATAAAGGTCTTGACTGCAGCCTCCAGCAAACCGATGGGGAAGGGCCCCAAATTCCAAAATGTAGGCTGGGAGCCTCAGAGCATTTAGCAGCTGCTTAATTGGAAGCAGGCGCGGAGCCCAAATGAATCCAGCTCAGTGCGCCAGAGTCTGCCCAACTGCTTCCTGGCCTGCCGAGCCTTTCCCAAGCATGGGAGCTCTTCTCATGGAGGATCTGTCTTCATTAGGAAACTAGGTGTGTCTTCACCTGTGCCTAATAAATTCCTAACGAAGACAGGCAATTTGCAGCCTTCACCCATCAGTAATTCCCCCCAGCAGCAAAGGTCCAGCTTGATCTCCAAATACATGTTGAAATTATGAACCGACTTCTCTTCATTAGGACTTTACCTCACACTGGTAATCTTCGTTATCATATACTAGCTAAACTGAGTAATGAACACCTTGATTTTTTTGTAGAAAACAAGATGTATGAGATAGCTCATCTGTTTACCTGAGGTCTAAATTAGGACTCATCTGAAAACAAAGAAGTCTACTAATGATTACATTGAGAATAGTCTGGTGATCTTTATCGTCTAAATGTTACAAAAGAAGGAAGTTTCTCAAACTGTTAGGATGCAAATAACTCATAATGACCCCTGGGGGGGTGGACTATGTGTGGGGATAGATATTGGCTCTCTGCCAAGGACCGTTCTTGGCAAAATTTGCTAATTAGACTGAATCGTATGGGGTTTTTCAAATAAAATAATTCTTTTCCTGGCAAGAAACCTGCAGGTTTACATTCTTTTAAAAACCTAAGCCAGGGTTCTGGGGATTCGCCTGATTTTCCAAATGAAACACACGCATGTAATGTTCCTAGAATCCCGTTTGGTTTCGTTTGGTTTGTTTTTCAGTAAAGACAATTTCCTGCTTTATTACTTTAGAAAACGGTAATTTGAGAGGGATTGTTTTTTATTGCTGTTTTGCTTCGCTTTATTTTTACATCCAGAGTTACAGAGCTATGCTGAAATAAAAGCTTAGTAGAGGTAAGGTTCTTCAGTTTTGCCTTTAGGTAAAACAGACTAGGTCAGCAGTATGCCCTCAGGTCTCTCATTTTTTTTAATATTTATTTACCTGGTAGAAAAACTGAAGTTCCTTGTCACTGCATGCATTTTGCTTGTAGTAATTACCCTGAGGTAAAAGCTTACTTAATAATGAAAGCCAGACTAAGGTTTTTATAATTATGTTTTTTGGAGCAGTGGTTGCATGGAGTTTGTAAGACCGTGAAGTCTGATGCCTGCTGTGGGAGTAATCTGAAATTATTGCTGTTCAGTAAATACTAACAAATTCCTTTTTCCCTTCCAAGAGAATCTGACATGGAACCAAGGTAACTTTTCTGTTGCTTTCAGGTAAAATTCTGAAAAACTCTGTACTTTATCCCACAGTACCACATGTTCACCATGGCTCCTGAACAGAGCAAGCAAAGTCACTATAAACCTAGAAGTAACTGCACGTAAAAACTCGTACGCAATAATTATCAAATAGATTTTTTGCATATAAGTTTAATTAACTTCACTTAATGGCAAAGTTCATGCAGTAATTTCCCGTATATAAGTACATGGTTTTTATTCACGCCCCTCATTAATCGCAATAATAACTTTCTTTGACACTTTTCTTCTTTGAAACATGTTAACCAGAGGTTGGCAGAGTGCTTGTATTGGACATTTGGACAAATTTGTTAAGAATGCCGGTGTAAATGAATCATTTTCAATAAGAGGACTACTGAAATATACTAATGCAGAAACTAAATTTCTTTACAAGGGTACATATAAATAAGAAATAAGTAGATGATATAAATAAATAATGAGCCAGAACTGAAGTCCAGAAAACTGTGAGCCAAGGGCCCAGAGTAATGTTAGTGTCCCAGTACCCTGATTCTAAAAGGAAGTAGCCACAGAAAAACAAGTAGAGGGCAAGCACAGATTGTATATCCTCTAATATTTTCCTGGCCTCAACCGTTTTCAGTTTATGGAATTTTTTCATCCTGATGTAGTTTTTCATAGAATCAGTTAGGTTGGAAAAGACCCTTGGGATCACCGAGTCCAACCATCAACCCCACTCTACAAAGTCCTCCCTTACACCCTATCCCCCAACACCACATCTAAACCACTCTTAAACACGTTCAGGGATGGTGACTCCACCACCTCCCTGGGCAGCCTATTCCAGTGTCTCACCACTCTTTCCGTGAAGAATTTTTTCCTAATGTCCAGCCTAAACCCACTCTGCTGCAGCTTGAACCCATCCCCTCTTGTTTCATCGCTAATTACCTGTGAGAAGAGACCAGCACCAACCTCTCTACAGTGTCCTTTCCAGTAGTTGTAGAGAGTGATGAGGTCTCCCCTCAGCCTCCTCTTCCTCAAACTAAACAGTCCCAGCTCCTTCAGTCACTCCTCATGAGATTTATTCTCCAGGCCCTTCACCAGCTTCGTTGCCCCCCTCTGCCCTTGCTCCAGCACCTCGATATCTCTCTCGTATTGAGGTGCCCAGAACTGGACACAATACTCCAGGTGTGGCCTCACCAG
>VXBH01002218.1:10109-41771 GCA_013400035.1 Rynchops niger
GTGTCATCTGCAAACTTGCTGATGATACACTCTATGTCCTTATCCAGGTCATCAATAAAGATGTTCAACAGAAATGGTCCCAACACTGAGCCCTGAGGGACACCACTTGTGACCAGCCGCCAGCTGGATTTAACTCCATTGACCACCACTCTTTGGGAGCGTCCATCCAGCCAGTGCTTGATCCAGCAGACCGTATGCTCATCCAGGCCATGAGCCAACAGTTTTTCCATGAGAATTCTATGGGGGACAGTGTCAAATGCTTTGCGAAAGTCTAGGTAGACAATGTCCACAGCCTTTCCCTCGTCCGATAATCGGGTCATCTTGTCATAGAAGGAGATCAGGTTCGTCAGGCAGGACCTGCCTTTCATAAACCCACGCTGACTAGGCCCGATCCCCTGCTTGTCCATTATATGACTTGTAATGGCACTCAAGATCATCTGCTCCATGACTTTCCCTGCTACCAAGGTCAGACTGACAGGCCTATAGTTTCCTGGACTGTATCTTTACAGTTGTCTGCTTGTTAATTTTTTGAATATAAACATCCTTTGGCAAAAACTTCAAAAGGTACACAACCCCACTGCATAATCAACCACCTCCTTCTGTTTTAGACCAGATTCATACCAGCTTTGTTCATTAGCCCCTAGTTCTTGTCCTGTAAGAGAGAGTGAAGAGGTCTCTCCAGCCTCTCCACAACTATCTCCAGATAGTTATGATTCTGTAGAGCTTTAGCAGACGTCTATCCAGTCATCTCAGTCAAAAATCATTCCATTTAATCATTATTCATGCTGAAGCTATATTATGTATCTATACCAATCATCCTTGTTGTTCTTTTAATCTTTATGATTTCTGCTGCAGGCCTATATTCTGCTGTAATGAGATGAGAAAAAAATCACAGTATTCTAGGAGAAGATGAAGCACATATTTACAAAGTGGCATAAACATTTATTTAGCATATGCTTTTTCTTCCTTTTGTAATAATTCTTAACATTCTTTTTTGTCCACTGCGGAATGTTAAGCCAATGTTTTGACAGAACTATTTCTCATAGTGCCAGTTCACTTGCAAGTGGTAATGGCAGAGCTGCAGACTGCCAGTCCGCATCTGAAGTTGGGACTGGTTTCCCTCACGTGCATCACGTTGTATATATTTACAATGAATGTCAACTGCCCCTTCATTACTTAGTCACTTAGACTTCTAAGGTCCTTTAGCTGTCTTCAAATGCTCTAGTAAATAATATCGTTTGAAAACTCACCCACTGATAATAGCGTTTTCTAAATCATTTATAAATATGCAGATGAGCACAGCCACAGTGGAACTACACTGGTAACCTCTCTCTCGTAAAAAAGATATATGGACGGGTTTTTTGGTACTCTTTTAACCAGTGATTTATCTGTGGGACCTTTCTTCTTAATCCATGACTACTTACTTATTTTAAAAGCCTTTGCCAAACACAGGTAAACTCTTAACCAGATCACCTGTAGCTACGTGTTTGCTGATTCCTTCAAAGACCTTTGAGAGGCTTGCAATGCAGGTTTTCCCTTTAGTCAAGCTATACTGAACCTTCCCAAAGGACTGTATTTATCCAGGTTTCTACCCTCAATTAATTTCATACACGCTAAGATTTTGACCCCAAAGGTACTTAAATGTTTAAGTATTTTGCTTACCCAAACCACCTATTCAACAGCATGACGCTATTTAAATGAGTTAAGTGACATGTATGCTACACCTTTTTCAAGAATGCCCTGTGTTCTAATATGAATGGGGGATTGGGTTCTTTCTCCTCTATACTAAATATAGAGGCATAAATGCACCCTGAAAAACTAAGTTAAAACAAGTGTATTACACTGTAATCATGTTGTGTTACAATGAGTAGTTTCTAATAACCAAGATTCTGTTAAAGGAAGAGTTGGAAGCAGCTCTCATATGAAAGAGATACTTAGTCTGCAGGATTGGAGGTAGAGCGTGGTATTTGTCAAGAGAAGTTTTCAATGTCCTTTGGTCTCACTCAGAATTTGTGTAGTATAGAAAACCAACAGCTGTGAAATGTTGTCGCAGAAGTGACATCAGTTGGGTTAAAGCAAGAGGTTATTTTGTCTGAGACTACAGGCATATGACAAAATAAAATGAAAAAATAACACAAAAAACCTTCAAAGCATTATTAAAAAAGATACGCTTGAAGAACTGTAAGCCATTCGCAGCCTAATTTCTTCTTGGCAATTTTGCAGAGAAATGGAGGCGACTGGACCAGCATTCCTCACACAGCTCAAGGCTCCAGGAAACAATAAAGTAGTAACGAATTTAAAAGCTCTGTTTGGATTCCCCTAGAAGCAAAGATTCCTCAAAGCTCATAACAGCCTTTCATTCAGTGTAATGAGTATGCTTTAATTCTGATAAAGTTTTCAGAGTAATTACAGATTATCAATTTTTATGTATGGGAAAAAAGCAGTAACGCAAGTTTATAATACAACAGAGGTAAGAGGCAAGAAATCCTGTATTTGGAAATACCAAAAAAGATGTAGTCAGGATGAAGTGGGAGACAGGAATAGGAGACCTTTTCAAGACTGTCACAGATACAGATTTGGAATAGGAAAAACTGACAGTCATTAGCAGGATCTTACAAGACATAGGCACAGAAATAGAGATGCTCAAAGCATCCTAGAGAGTATCACAGCATTTGAAAGTCAGAGGTTACCGCTAGAGTAGCATTCTATTTCAGACCAAAAGTGCCCTTGAGGAAGCAAGTCCCCAGTTGTCTCCAATTACTACATGCTGGTTTGCATTGCAGGGCAGTCTCGGAATGCATTCATCGATTTTCTTTTGGGTGAGACTGACAGACGGTGCAGGACTTCACCTAATGCACTTCTACCTGCTACGCTTCAGCTGGTAACAGACATTCAGCTCTTGCAGGAACTTATTTCAGAGGTGGCCTGAAATAACCTCTCCCCACTGCAAACATGTGTTGTGGGGTGTCCTCAGCAACTTGCTACGGTAGACACAGCCAGAACGAGAGACATCAGTAGTCCACACAGAGGAACAGTGCCTGTGTAAAATAAATTAATTCGCTTCCATATGCAGAGTTGAACTACGTTTACCTATATGGTAATACTCAAAATGCATGGATGAAATTGAATTTGATTAAACCCGCACTCAGAACAGAATAATGCTGAGCAGGAAGAGTAGTTCAGTTTGTGCAGCAAATCTCACTTTTCCACATTTTAATAATCAAGACTGATACCGGGCCTGAAGTTAAGTTTCTCCCAGTTCAACTTTTGAGTCAGGTGCCAGGGTCCCACCTACTTATAATAAGTGGCAGTTCCAAGCCAAGTCCCTTGAACGCCACTTACGGTGAAGTCTCTGGCTCTTTGTCTTTCACGTTAGACTGAGAGACCACAATACCTTAGTACACGTGTTGAGTATTAAGGCAGCCAGTACACATAAAAAAATCTGATTGCATGATTAAAGAAGCCCTTGCAGGCCTGTAAACATGCCAGCAGAGTACATCAGTCAGTCACTGTTATCAAGCTTGGCCAGAAAAATAACCTCTTTGCATGAGACAGACTCAAAACTGTACCCAAGCATCTCATAAACAAAGGTCAAGGCCAAAAAGAACATACCCAGTAAGGTTTATAATTTAGTCATAGCTAAAAAAATGTAATTTATCTTAATCTCATATATTTTAATGTGTCTTTTCTAAGTATTATTCCGTTTGTTCACAAACAGATGTTCAGCGTAAACTACTTGGTGAAAACATATTTACTCTTCTAGACAAAAAAAAAAAGGCTGATATTGGCAAGTCTGATTAAATGGGGAATCATCTAGACTATGGAACTCCTGAGGCAGCTATAAGGTAGATAACATCTAGCTTTTGGAATAAGGGCAATGAGGAAATTGTTTCAACAAAGCAACCGTGAAACATGTGGAGTTATTAGAGACATCCACATAATAGCTGGGGACATGATAATTACAGTGTCAATCAAGGTGGAACAAGATCAGAAACAGAAGAAAGGGAAGGCAAGGATCCAAGTAGAAAATATTAATTTAATTCAAGCGAAGGCTGAAAGATGGTAAATACAAAAGGAATCTAGGAAGATGACAGCAAAGATGAAAACTTCAGGAGTAAGAAAAATGAAAATTTTATAGTACAAGAAGTTCTACAAAGGATCTTGCAGATAATTGGACTAACCACAGAGGGCACCGAAGGGAAGGCAGTTCTGCTGAGACAAGAGGATAACTTGGCAGCGGTCAGAGAAACATGAGGGAGCTCTGCAGCAACTAGATACGGCACTCTGTTATGTGTGAGCGCAGTGCTTGCCGTCCAATAAACGGACATAAGTCCATAGCTTTAGCTCTCCTACTGTCTGGCTTTCCAATCACCACATTGCTTTACATGAGCTTTATACTTTTCTAGACTAATCTCCCTGCCTGGTCATCAGGCAGTTGGACATATGAAGATAGTTTAGCAACTTCTTTACCATAAATGAGCTCTCGCTGAAAATGGAATGAAATTTTATAGAAACTGAGAAGGAAAACCTGTCTGCTACGTTTGCCAGTAGGAACTACAACACAAAGCTTCAAGAGCAGAAAATGAGACAGATGTACCACAGAATCACAGAAGTGTCGGGTTTGGAAGGTACCTCTGGAGACCACCCAGACCAACCCCTTGCCAAAGCAGAGTGACCCAGAGCAGGCTGGACAGGAAACCAGGCGGGTTTTGAATATCTCCAGAGAAGGAGACACCACCACCACCTCTCTGGGCAGCCTGTGCCAGGGCTCTGCCACCCTCACAGGGAAGAAGTTTTTCCTCATGTTGAGATGGAATTTCCTGTGTTCCAGTTTGTGCCCATTGCCCCTTGTCCTGTCCCCGGGCACCACGGATTCTCACCACTGGCCCCATCCTCTTGCCCCCGGCCCTTTAGCTCTTGCTGAGCATTGATGAGATCCCCTCTCAGCCTGCTCTTCTCCAGCTGAACAGCCCCAAATCCCTCATCCTTTCCTCAGCAGAGAGATGCTCCAGCCCCTGATCATCTTCAAAGCCTCTGCTGGACTCGCTCCAATAGTTCCCTGTCCTTGAACTGGGGAGCCCAGAACAGGACACAGTAATAGAGAGGTGCTTTGCTGTAGCGTTACCATGAACAGCATCTAGTGGACTACTGTACAGGATGCTAAGAACATTGATCTATGTTTATGAACTTCAGGTCTCACACTAAGTACAACTATATACATAGATGCACACATAAAAATCCTGCAATGTAAACCTCACGGAAACCTGAGGCCGGGTTGTACAGCAGACTACCAGAGGAGCCCAAATTGCCTGGGCCTGTGGAAAATACTATTTTATTACAACAGAGACTGCAGGCAGCAAATGACTATGTGCCTCACCATTTCCATAGTTATAGCAAGGCTTCCAAAGCACAAGATCTTGTACTGGGCTGATGATGTATTGATTACATAGGTATAACTCAACAAGCAAATCAATTTATTGCTATATTAGAAGTAGAGGACAGTTAATCAAAAATATATTATGTTAGGATGAAATGTTTAATTAAGAACTATATAAAGCCATACGTTTTTCCAACATAAGTAACTCTTGTGATCAACTTTTGCAGAGAAACTTGGGATGCTGTTCCACCTTTCGGTAAGCCCATTTTCTGTTGAACAAGTGAATACATTCCATCGTTGTTGAATAGCATATTTAAAAGACAAGGCATTCCTGTGACTTACAAAATACCCGTAACTCAATGTTGAATGGATACATCTTTGAAGTCATACGGAATCAAATATACTCACTTCAGGTCTGGATAATTACAATTCCCCAAAACCTGGTCAGATGCCAAAGCCAATGCTTCTGGAGATGGATACACAAAACAAATAACTTTGAAGCAGAGGACTGCATCACTGACAAGTGTTTATTGCTTTCCTGAAAATCCGTTCACAAGTAGGACTTCTTCTATGTGACACACACTGCTATGATTCACAAGGTCTCAGTAAATTTGCATGACAGTGGAATATTCAAAGGTATAAAGAGGGTGCTACGCCAAAAGAAGCAGCCAAATGGTTTATACCACGCAATATAAAGACTTGCACGACAATTTTAGGCAAGTATTCACAACCAGACGGAGCCGATGATAAAGGCTGAGCTCAGATGAGTTAAGTGTTAACAATCTCTAACCCACACAGGTATAATCAGCAGGTTGACAGAAGTATGCCTCAGGCCTAATGATGAGGACATTATTTGTCTAAGATATTTTTAATGGGAAATGGCAGAGGTAGTGTATTGTGATACTATCTTTTAAAATTAGTCATGTATGATCATCAGAAAACTTCCATTTCGGAGAGGTCTCACACCTGAGGCAGAAGCTGGCTCCCAGTCTGCAAGACTGGAATATCTGTACAAGCCATTGTCAACCAAAAAAAAAAAAAAAACCAACCACCAAAAAAGTTAGAAGAGCTCTGTCTGGAATGCTGCATTCTTGGTCTCACTGCATGTCTGGTGGTGCTACAGTTCGGGAGAGCAATTAGAAAGTAGGGAGATCAATGGATCACGTCCTGTTGTCCATGAAGCCGAATTACAAAAGGAGCAAGCCATGAAGCCAGAACGGGAGCAGATAAAAATCAGAAGCAATCCACAGCAACAGTGGTCCAAAGCTAGCATCTAAAGTGGCATTAATCACTTTTAAGAGCTGTTCCTACACACGACTGGCCCTTAGCATCAGAAAACTCTGAAGAATGTGTCGGGCTTTCCCTTTGCAATTACTCCTGACACTGAAAGCACAGCGGTGGGAATAAGACAAGCATGATGGTCCTGCTACGGTGGTCTCTTTGCTGCGTTGGGCGCTGCTTGCCTATATTCTAGGTTGCCATGGGTTTGGTGTTATTTCGTGAAAACAGGTTTTTACTTGGTACAATATGAATTTCCCAAAGCTGCATTGAAACTGGTCTCATAACAGGGAGAAAGAGGACAGATTTACTTTATTCCTTTTACGTTTTTCTTTCATACGAAAAGGGGAGAAGGGAAGAGGCATAAGCACTGTTTCACATCTCAGGAAACAAGCTGCTTCCTTGGTCTTACTCAGATCTGGACATTTTCCATGCCAACAGAACACTTTTCTTCCGAGCACTGAAAGAACATTTGGGATTTCTGTGCCTAACACAATAGTTTATTTTAACTGGGTCCACCTCTCCGAAATAGGTTTAAGTTTGCCATCTCGTATAAAATTGTAACATTAGCTGGATTTCTCATTAAAATATATTCAATACAGAAATAACACAGATCTTAAAAGAGCTGGTATACTCTTCCTAACACACAGATTCATCTGAGTTTCTGTCAGTAAGCTAAATAGGCAAAGTGGAGTGCTAATATTTATGCTGTGTTTTCTTTTTTTTTCCATGTTGTCGCAGCTGTCAGACTGAAAAAAAAAAAATTGTTCTATTTTAGACTAAGAGACTTTGTATATTTATTTTAAAGAATTAACAGAGCTTTCAGAATATTTCTTTTTAAGGAGTCTAATGGGAGATACAAGTATTAAATAAACATGATAAAAGATAAAGATATCTATTATCTAAATAAAAAACGAGTTAAAAGAATAGTTTGGCTATATATTTATTTAAACACTCATAGAGGTTAACTATTTAAAATAATAAATGCCCCTGTTATTTTACTGTCCTACATATTGTTTTATTTCATTTCCACATATTCATAAGGAGTAAGGGCATACTATTTATGCATCTATATTTCCCCTTCTGTTGCACGAATTTAATAAATCGTAACATGAGAGATAAATGCACTTTTAATCACTGAAGTGAACTGAAGGTCTATACTTTGAAATACCAAAGTCAGGCTCCACATTGGCTTTAGTGAGGTTCCAAAAAAAATAGGGTGAGGAAAGCTAGTGAAGTGGGGTTTGTATTTCGTTGGTGTTGATTTTATAATCCGTATTAACAGGAAATGGTAAACAGGGATCAACACGTCTCTTCTTCAGTCGTGTCTGTGTCACCGTTCTTGGGAGGCCCACAATCGTTCAGGTATCTAGTAAATTATTTCTGATGTACGAGGAGTATATAAACTAAATGGCAAGTTTATTACCACATATATTACGTCTTACTTCGTCCATTTGTGGTGCAGAACATTGACATATAGAGCAGTGCCCAGGAAAATCAATCTTACCTAACAATGAATGGCTGCAAACACTAAGAAGAACTAACCCAGGCAATTCTACTACTGTTCATGGCTTTTGTCTTTCCCTTTCGCATCTTTTCTGTCCTCCTATCACATATCAAAACATTTCCCTGCAAGTTCATCTCTCTGTTTTATCTTCATACCAGTTTGTGTCTTATTGTATATTCTGTAGATGTGTAGATCACGCGCCTGTATTTTCTTCGTCATCGCCATCACTATTATGCATAAGGCTGGATTAGTTACAGAGCAGCACACACGTATGAAAATGGTGTTAATTCAGAGAGTATGGTTTCAAATAATGCTATTTTATATATGTTCTCAAAGGACTTCAATTTACAGAGTAAACATTATACAAGAATAGTTCCATTGAGCTGAACAGAAACCGCTTGCCTACTTAACTTTAAGCACATATCTAAATGTTTGCAAGATCTGACCTTTAGATAAGTCCTTTAGAAGAGGAATAACTTTGCATACCAATTGTATATTAAGAAGATCCCTTGGGTTAGTTCCTGAGGCTATAAAGGTTGTGACCCGTTATGATTACTTGACAAACCAGTCAGTTTTCCAGTTCATAAATAAGACTGATTTCAAAGCTATTTGAGATTTGGAGATAAAAGAAGCATGAAGTTTTACATTTCCCTAATATTCTCATAGCACTTTGTGCATGCGTAATGGGTGTTTTACAAGAGTTTAACATAAGAACAGAAGTTTTGCTTCAGAATTTATTGTACCACATGAGTTTTAAACCCTGCGAAAGTTTTATACCATAAGAACTTAAGCCAAATTCTGCGTAAAGAGGTGTAAATTCAGAATCTGTTTACTGAAGTCAACGGATATGTTCCAGGTTTAAACAACTGCACATGAGACTAGAGTTTGGCTTCACATCTTCAGTCACAATCAGACATTTTAAAGAGAAGTGTAGGATATTCTGCAGACTATTTTTATATAAATTTTCCTCTGGAAGGAAATATTTATGGCTGTTACACTGTCAGCTGGAGAGAAAACGGTCATTTGTTCTTACCCTTGCAAAATTAGGCCAATAGCTTTGCTGTATAGGATGAACGCAAGACTGAGTCATGGTAACAGTATGCTGGGTGTGGCTGCAAAAGCAAGAAATATTCTTACCTTGACAATATTTGTTGTTAATTCGGGGGGGGAAGGGGGCATATAGGGATGATATTATCAGTGACTGGGTGTGTTCCCAGCAAATTAGCTGTGTATGCCAGCTGAGCAGGGTTCTCTGTGAACATCTGGTACCAGAACAGTAGCAGCAAAGACAAACAAATAATCTAATAAGGAATTACAAGAAATCTTGAAGTTATAGGAAACCCCTTAGAACATGTGCTAAGTCTGCAGTCCCTGAAGCAGAATCATAGAATAGTTTGGGTGGGAAAGGATCTTTATAGACCATCTAGTCCAACTCCCCCTGCCATGAGCAGGGACATCTTGAACTAGGCCAGGTCACCCAGAGCCCCCATCCAACCTGACCTGAAGTGTTTCCAGGGATGGGGCATCTACCACCTCTCTGGGCAACCTGGCCCAGGGTTTCACCACCCTCACTGCAAAAAACGTATTCCTTATATCTAGTCTAAACCTCCCTTATTTTAGTTTAAAACCAGACCCCTTGCCTATCACAACAGGCCCTGCTGAACAGCTTGTCCCCATCTTTCCCGGAGCCTCTTTAAGGGCTGGAAGGTCTCCCCGGAGCCTTCTCTTCTCCAGGCTGACCCCCCCCAGCTCTCTCAGCCTGTCCTCCCAGCAGAGGGGCTCCAGCCCTCCCAGCAGCTCCGGGGCCTCCCCCGGCCCCGCTCCAACACCTCCGTGTCCTTCTCCTGCTGGGGGCCCCAGAGCTGCAGGGGGGTCTCAGCAGAGCAGCGGATCAGAATCACGCAGGGACAGATGCAGTTTTCACAACAACGACAAGCATTTTTCCCGGTTCCTGACAACCAGGCTGGGACTCCCAAGGACAGGCAGACCACGTACTTACCATATTTGTCTGTCTGCAACGTCCAGGTTACCAGTGCAGCTCGGCACGGAACCATTATCCTTTCCATCTCCAAACTCCATTTCTGCGTGTCAGCCGAGAGTGGCGGGGTGTCCTCCAACATCCATCATGGCAGGGCCTGTCCTGCCACCCCCAGCAGGGAGAAGGGCCGGCCAGGGTAGCCCCCAGCCCCAGGCAGGGCCTGGCAGAAGGGAGGCAGCCTGTGGGTCCGGCCCAAGCCCATGGGTGGGCTCGCTTTGTCAGCGGCAATGGCTAAGGCCTTGCAGCCCAACGTGGCTCCTAATGGCTTCCCCACCTCCCCTGGCAGGACAAGGCTGTGCTGGGTGGCCTGTGGGATCCGCTGACGTGGAAGTGTAGTGGGTACGCAGGCAGGGATGAAGCACTCCCAAAGAGGGGTTCATGGTGAGCTCAGGAGCCGTTCTCCTCCAGCCCCAGCGGGGATGGGTAGTCTCCAGAGGCATACAGAAGCAACAGGACAGTTACAAAAAGTAGCTCCTACCTTGAAAACTGTGGTGGGCTGACCCTGGCTGGACTCCAGGTGTCCACCAAAGCCACTCTATCATTCCTCTCCTCAGCTGGACAAGGGAGAGACCCCATGGGTCCCTTCCACAGGGTGCAGTCCTTCAGGAGCCGGCTGCTCCAGTGTAGGTCCCCCATGGGGTCACAAGTCCTGTCAGCAAACCTGCTCCAGCATGGGCTCCTCTCCACAGGACCACAGCTCCTGACAGGAGCCTGCTCCAGCACAGGCTTCCCACAGGCTCACAGCCCCCTTTAGGTACCCATCTGCCCCAGCATGGCGTCCTCCTCCGCAGGCTGCAGGTGGATCTCTGCCCCACCATTAACCCCAACAGGCTGCAGGTGGATCCCTGCTCCACCATTAACCCCAACAGGCTGCAGGTGGATCCCTGCCCCACCATTAACCTCCACGGGCTGCATGGGACAACCTGCCTCATCATGGTCTTCACCACAGGCTGCAGGGGAACCCCTGCTGTGGCACCCAGAGCACCTCCTGCCTCTCCTTCTTCGCTGCCCTTGGTGTTTGCAGAGTTGTTGCTCTCACACATTATCGCTCCTCTCTTTGGCTGAAATCGCCCAGTTCGGTTCCCCCGCCCCCTCCGCTTCTCAACTGTGTTCTCCCAGACGTGCTACCACCGTCACCGATGGGCTCGGCCTTGGCNGCCACCACTGTAACCTCCCCCCACCCCACCCCGAAAAAAACCTTGCCTTGCAAACCCAGTACAAAACCAAATATTTTTATTGTATAAAGTAATCTCAGTGTTCAGCCCATTCCTTATTCTTCCCGCGTCATCCAGTGGCTGGGGTGTTCTAGCGATGTGGGACCTGCTTTGTACAGTCTGAGATGCTAGGAATATTAAGATACTAAGAAATGTTTGACGTATCTTGTGTATGTATCCGAACGGTACATGCTGCATCCATCCGCCTTTTAAAAATCTGTTTGAAATAGGGAACTGCTGAGCAGCCCTCTAAACATTGTTTGCAGGCCCGCAAACAGCTTTTTCTCTGCGTCAGGACTCAACAGATGGCAGGTTTGCCGAGATGAAACACAGAGTGCAAAGGCAGGTGCTGGAGTTACAGCTTGTTCTTCCAGCTCTCAGGGAAGAACAGGAAGCTCTTAAAAGTTTGTCTCTCTAACAGCTCCTTTATTAGCACACTTGCTCTATATTTGTTTTTTATTCGCCTCAGTCGGTAAACACCTTTCAGCATGACTCCTAGCAATAAATTACCTTCTGAATCAGGACACTTGGGATGGATTTTAAAGTGGAGGCTGCCTTTTACCGACTTAACCAAAGACAATTTTCAGCCAACAGAGTGCACGTGTCCCAGAGACATGTCTGTGCGCCAGAATTCAGACCTAGTGCTTTTCAGCTGAAGTTCTGTAATTTAGTTCCCCTTTGAAGCTTCTCACTTCTCATGTGAGGAAGCAGAAAGGCACATGTGGGGGGAACTCGGGCTAATACGACTTCAAGTCTCTCTCATTTCCTTTAGGCTGTTGCATCCAGCAAACACTGCCAGGTCACATGAAACCCCTCAGAGCTCTTCCCAGAGGGCTCTGGCCACACATGGCGGCAGAATCACAGATTTTCAATTCTCTTCTTACGCTTTCTTATCCTTACTAATTCTTTTTAGTGACATACTGACACACAAAAAGGCAGACAAAACATTGTGCACCAGTCAACTTTGATACAATGAAAAATTTCTTCTGGGCACCAAAAAATTATTTCCAGGAACCCAGTTCACACTCTGCTTCCACGGCACATTCAGGAACATAAGACAGCAAGCACCACAATATGTGCTGAGTGTTTCACCTACTGTCAAAGAAGGGAACCGGAGTTATTCTGGACAAGTTGCTCCTTCTGCTTAAGACTGTGTTTCCCTCGGGTTCCACTTGATTTCCTTTCTGCCCTGAATATCTCTCCTTACCCCATTTTAAGAGCACATTTGTCATTTCGTCATTAAATTAGTACATTTTCTAAAAGAGCATCTCCATTAAGGTTTATGAGAAAACTTTCTGTACTTTCTTGATCTACGCTAAATGCTGAATGTACTGCAGGTAACTGGAAGTACCTTTGGGTAAGCAGCTGCATTTTAAAAGAAGCATATAAAATTTTTAAAAGCACAGTAATAAAACGAACGTTTTTAAAGCTTTTATGGCTTCAAGGACATCTACAACCTTGAAGTAAAGAGTGGGGAGAGTTACATGACTAGTGACTGTTCCGTTCTTTGTGTTGGATGACGCTAACCAGTCTGCAGTAGAGAAAAGAGAAACATTACTTACATGCTGACAACATCCCATCTTTGCTCCATTGATCTTTGTGGAGGGTCAAGCATCAGACAGAAGTCCCAGCGTAGCACTGGGCTTACATGAGGTCTCATCTCTGCAGCAGGAGAATTGGTGGCTTCATGCCTTAGGGAAATGGTCTTCCTCCCCCTCAGCAAATTCACATCTGTGCCTATGTGTACTAGAAACTCCAAATCCCAGCAGGAGATGTACACTCTTTTTCAAATTACTGCTCAGCAGACACTCATTCAATGAAAACTGAGCAATTCAATCTGATTTTCACCTACCATCTTTCCTTTTCTTCCTTACTTCTGCTCTCCCACTCTGGCTCCCACTTTCTTTGAGAACAAGATTTAGTCAGGCGAAAAGCATGATCAAAAATGTTTAAAGTTCTGACGTTTTCCATTTCAAAGTTTACAGGGACCTTCTCTTTTGCTCTTGAATTTACTTTTACATTTTCAAAATACGTATAGAAAGCTATTAAAACAACTATCAACAAGACTAATGCGTTGTCAGAAGAAAGCAGGACAACTGACAATACTTCCATAGAATCATAGAATCCTTTTGGTTGGAAGAGACCTTTCAGGTCATCAAGCCCTGCTGTTAGCCCAGGACTACCCCATGTCCCTCAGCACCACGTCTGCCCGGCTTTTAAATCCCTCCAGGGATGGCGACTCCACCACTGCCCTGGGCAGCCTCTTCCAATGCTTCACAACCCTTGAGGTGAAGAAATTTTCCTCATATCCATCCTAAACGTCCCCTGGTGCAACTTGAGGCCGTTTCCTCTTGTCCCATCGCCTGTTCCTTGGGAGAAGAGCCTGACCCCCCCGGCTACCCCCTCCTTTCAGGGAGCTGTAGAGAGCGAGAAGGTCTCCCCTCAGCCTCCTTGTCTCCAGGCTGAACACCCCCAGCTCCCTCAGCCGCTCCTCACAGGACTTGTGCTCCAGACCCCTCACCAGCTCCGTTGCCCTTCTCTGGACACGCTCCAGCCCCTCAATGTCATTCTTGGAGTGAGGGGCCCAAAACTGGACACAGCCCTCGAGGTGGGGCCTCACCGGTGCCCAGTACAGGGGCACGGTCACTGCCCCAGTCCTGATGGACACACTGACATAGGCCAGGATGCTGCTGGCCTTCTTGGCCACCTGGGCACACTGCTGGCTCATATTCAGCCACTGTTGACCAACACTCCCAAGTCCCTTTCCTCTGGGCAGCTCTCCAGCCACTCTGCCCCCAGCCCGGAGCATCCATGGGGTTGGTGTGACCCAAGCACAGGACCCAGCACTTGGCCTTGTTGAACCTCACACCGCTGGCCTCAGACCATCGGTCCAGCCTGTCCAGATCCCTCTGTGGACCCTTCCTACCCTCAAGTGGATCCACACTCCCACCCAATTTGGTGTTATCTGCAAACTTACTGAGGGTAATTTCAAAGCATTTCTTTAAATTTTTAATATGATGTTCCATGGAAACAAGACTTGATGTGAATGTGTTGTCAGTGTAGGGGTTTTTTTGACTGTTTTCTCCTAATAGCTCTTGAATGTTTTGGCAGATTTTAAACAAATCTCGTAGGAGGGTGGAGGTGGTTTCCATGAAAATAAATGGCCAGGGAGAAAATCCAGACCATGCAGCTTTTCAAACTTTGAGAAAAGATGCAGAGTCAGTCCATACATTATTAAATGTTAATAAATCCGCATGGGAGAGGCATCTTATAAAAATTCTTGCCATAGGAAAAGTTGCTGTCTCTTTTAGAAACCAAAACAAGTCAAATGTGAGGTTCATATTGCTAGCAACACAGGATAGGCTTTGTGATCATTGAACTATCTGGACCAAGAAACCACAATATTTTTGAAAGAGAATAAAAATATCTACCGCTTTTTTGTGAAAACAAGCTTTTTGAAAACAGGCTATTCCTTTCTGGACAAATCAGGCATTATTTCTTGCTGTCACTCTAAAAATTATGTTGATCCTTGTAAGAATCTAAATTTATTTTGCTTCTTTAAACATTGCTTTATGCCCAACCTAATTTTTGCTGGATTGATTCACTGGATTGTAAATCATCTAGGGCAAGGACATAATTTAAATTTTAGAAAGTGCTATTCAACTCTGAGTCATGAAAAAATTACTAAGGCCTCAGTGGTATGTCAATTCAGGAAAAGCTGGTAAGTAAATGGCTTTAACCTTTATTTTCTTCCAGAAAAGCATTTTATTTTCATTTATGTAACTATACTGTTCTCAATGGACCCTATCATAGCTTTTTTTTAAGCCAACTCTTTGCCCCTATATCTCTGTTCCCTACAAAAGTGAAGTTATCTTAGAAAAAGTGTTCAATATCTGGATTTATTTTTGCTCAGTATAAAACTGTCAGCAGAGCAGAGGCTTTACCTGCAAGGAAAACATTACAGCGTATGACACCACATCTCGTATTAGTGAACTACATAAAAAACAGGTGGTTTTAAGTTCATAACCCCTGATGTTCTTCTGCAATGTAACTTGGGCAGAGCTCTAAATCTTTCGTTAGTGACAGCCAAAAGTAAATAATCTATTGTAAGTGATGTGATTTTCAAAGCCTCTTTACTTTCTCTTTGCAAATGTCATAACAAAGCTGGATGGCGGGTTTTACAGCTGAAACCTAAAAAAATCCCCATTGGCAAAATAATTTGCTGTTTTAAAAAAATATGTACTTATTGTCCATAAATACCAATGAAACCATGGGTTCCAGTGAACTTCTGGTCAGGTCGCACACAGATTAATAGACTTTGAGACTAGAAGAGACTATTAAAACCATTTATTATGACCTGATACACATGGTAAATGGGTAGCAGATCAACAGGTAAATGCTGCATCAAGGCAGCAGCTGCTTCTTGGATTGGAATAGATTACGGTACAGAAGAATTCCACTTCTGCCAGTTAAATTATAGGACCTTAATGGGAACATGTGCTGGGAATACGTGCTGGGAATATGTGCTGGGAAGAGAGTCTTTACACCTGGACCCTTGCTAATAAAAGCAACACAACAGCAGGCTCATTCAGTAAATCATATTTAAAGGGAAAAAAGCTGGTGTCAGAGAAGTACACCTCGGGGGCTAGGCTTTCTGCTTATTTTGGGCTAGCCGTCCTCACTCAGAGATACGAATCCCTTTACTCCATGTGCAGGCATTTGCTGGTCATCCTTGCAGGATGGCGGTGACTACTTAATTAATAGTTAGCAATATTCTTTTAACATCCAGGCCAAGAGTTTTCAGGGTCAGCCTATATCTATTTGTTCCTGTGCCAACATTGTTCTTTTACTTAAACAGATCTGTTCCCTTGTGGTGTTTATCCCTGAGGAGAAGCAACCTCATCCCCTCTCAGCCTTCCTTTTGCAAAGTTAAACAAGTCCCACCCTTCCACCCACTCTCGTTAGCCAGGTCCTCCGTTCCTCCTATCACCCTAGTAGCCTTCTCTGGAAATGAACTGGTTTCAGTTCATTTTTTTGCACGTCTGTGGCTGAAGTCTTGACTATCCCAGATGACTGCACACCAAGGCCTAGCACCATCGAACCGCTCCTTGGCTCCTGTCCTGGAATTCTCCTCGTGGGGAATTTTTCGAAGGCTCATTTGTCTTTTTTCGTGGCTCCATCCCATTACCAATTTACAGCCGTGCCATGATCAACAATAATGCCTCATAATTCCCCTCCTTAACTATTTCCAACGAAGAAGTTGCAAACTTACAAAAAAATCTTTTTTTTATCAGTCCCCAAATCACATGCTTATTGATAACCCTTGGTGAAACTCCGTATACACAACATTCTGGACCAAATTTCTTCTGACAGATCAAGCAGTAGCAAGAGACATGCATGCATGGGTAAGAACAATTAAAGATGAAAGCGTGGAATGAAATTGGTAAATCTTCTCATTTAACCACAACAGGATTAGGCGTAATATTCGCTCATACAATAATAATAACATTTAGAGAGCGAGGAGAGAAAAAAAAAAACAACCAGACTTAGCAGCATCCAAGTGCAGAGAAAAATAAACAAATATTGCAAATCAATCCACAGTGGCTAGATTCTTTTTTCTGGTAAAAATGTTTTAAGTTTGGTAAGCTTTTTGTTAAATACCAAAGCACAGAATACAGTGAACTTTAAAATTCTCTTGCTTCCCTACCTTAGAAATAAGGAAAGGATGAAGAGAAATAGAGTTTTTATTTCCTAAAATTTGAAGGTATGAACAGCAAGCACCAGCCTGTGTGGAGAAGGCTGTTTGAGATTAAAGTTGTGAAAAATGACTTCAGAACTTGCTGACTATTTGTAGCTTCCACCTCTTAGGTGAACATCCATAGCAGTGGAAGGCGAGCTCAACCTCTCCTTGCAAACAACAATAATTAAGGTAATGCAGGGAAACAGGAATCAAGGTGCCTTATTTCTGTAGTGAATGTCCCAATAACCAAGCAGAGTCGCTCTTCTCCTTCTTAGTTTTTGTGTCTCACGCTTTTCTTTCTACAGTGTCCGTAAGACGGACCATAGCAGGCGTAAAGGCGGCCATCCAGCACCCTGGTACTCAGGATGTTCTTTGGGAGCTCCAGGACATGATTTCAAAGTCTCTCCGACAGAGCAGAACACCACACACAGCGTCTATGTCTGAATACCCCAGCCAGGTGGCTTTTGGAATACGCTCCTTCCTTCCTTTTGCTTTCCTGACAGAACCTGGAAAAGCATTCCTTTTGAACAAAGTGTTTTGCTAAGAAGTGGGGGAGGAAAGTAAGGATCAAGCTCATTTCGGTACAGCAAACCACAAAACGTATTTTGATTCAATAGAAAACATTTTTTGTTTTGCGTTTTCTGGTTCAGCAGCGAAAACAGAGAACTTATTTTTTGCTTCCTTTCCCATATCTTAGTCACCGCCACTTCTTGCAGCTGCGTATTTTGACACTTTGACAGAAACTTCAGGGTCTGCCCAGTGGCCGAGGAATGACTCTCGCGCTTGGAAGTCCGTCCCAGGCACAGGGTCACATAACTGCTTATTAAAGGGGAACTCCGAGCTTGAGCCTGAGCTAAATTTTCCCTTACTTTTCAGATCCTGATGTGTACAACAGGGAAAGAACCGTTCTGCAGTGAGTGCCTCGTTTCTTACATCAAAATGCTCTTTGCTACCACTGGGGAATACTGGCCTTTTGATCTGATTCTGTAGGGAATGCTGTTGTTATTCTGTTACCTAGGATGGAGTTTTACCTCAGGCATTGCCTTCAGCTCTTTCAAAAACTGCAGCTGATCAGCTAGAAATTCCCCAACAACAATTTAAGAACAAGAAGATTGTGTTTCCTTTTTCATTCGTGCAAATTTAAGGGCAAAAAGACTACCACATAAGGATGATTTATTTTGCCAGTTTATACCAGGTTACCCTTTAGCCTCCCAGCTCAAATCCTGGATCTTTTTTTGAGTTTCTTCACGTCACTGAAGAAGCATCGTGCATTTAGATCGATCACACCTTCTGTGTTCACCCTGGCTTTTTGTTCAACACCTTTTTGTTCAGAACTGTCACACCACTGCGTCTGGCTTCTTTAATAGGCTTCAGTCCTTTTGGTTGTGGGCTGGGATACCTTCACCCCAAAACACACCTTCTGGCACCAGACATCCCCCAAAGAAAGACACCCCTGACTTCCACAAAGAGGGTCACCGCTTGAAAGGTTCATTGTGAACATTTTCTCAAGCGTCAAGAACTGCGTTTGCAATGTGAGACAGTTTAGTTCCTGTTGTTTTCTGTAGCGTTCTGCAGGGTCTTGGAGGTTATCTGTGCTTTGTCCTAGCTTAGAGAACGTGCTTTTGTAAGCAAGCGGATTTGGCTAGAGATGTAAAGCTGAAGTCAATTCAGACTTTTTTTAGGAACATAGGGTATATATGATTTTTCAATTCTTATCCATTGCATATGAAATCTGAATCCTCAACAGAGTGATGCCAGCCTGTCAAAGTAGCGACTAAATTTGTGTTAACAGGAAGTTTAAATTCCATCAAGAATGTGTCACAAAATTAATTTTTTCAGACCAAATCATTCCTTTGATTTGTATAAGAACAGCGTAAGCATGAAGAAGAGTTTTCAGTTACACCATTCACCAGTGATTTTGTAGATGTTCTTAATGATAATTTGGTTTATTTAGGATTTCTATTTCCTGAAACATTTTTGTAATTGTGGTTGTTATTTTCATTTCACAATTAGAGGGTGGTGCATGGATTTACTTTGACTTGACAACATGCAATTACATGATGCAGCGTGTATGATTACGATTGTGTCAAAACCAGGAAAAGAGTTAGAGGGACACATCTTTTTAGGCCCTTTTCATGGTCCCATCCACAGGATTAAAAAGCAGAGGCATATGTTGCTCAAGCTACAACCAAATAAAGTTCAATATGGGTTTTGTAGCAAAATTTAAAGACTAATATTGTCAGATACAGATATTGTCTTGAACACACATAAATTTTGGTGATGTCTGTCAGGTTTTCTGGGAATTTTTTTCCCTTGTATTGCTGCTTCCTGATGAAAGGAAGGAAGTAGCAACCGATGCATCAGTGTTTTGGCTGCTGAACGCTCAGAAACACCAGTTTGCTAGAAGAGCAAATACCATGACTTGCTTTGGGTTGTAGAGCGACATCATCCACCTGGAAAAGAGGTCTACATGCATTTTAGGAAATTTGTCGTGATAAATTTGATTATCTCACACTGGCTATGAATTTTTATTGTCACGTTTGAAAACCTCAGCAGAAGCTTCTCAGGCCTGCCCATTCATGACATTGTGCTTTTCCGTAGACACTCTTGGGAGAGTGTTGTTCTGTTACGAAGGCACCACTTAATAACTGTTCTCCTTACCGTATGTTTCTATGTATTTGATCTGAGAGGCCATACCATCCTGCAGACAGTTGTTGGCATGGTAGGTGATGAGTTGTCCTCTGCCAACATCATCTCTGTACAGCAGTGCTCTTCTCATGGGACTACAGAGCCTGGCAGATGCTGTTTTTTACAAAAGAGACTATGGGGAACCTGTCACTGGAGGCGGCAGCAGCAACAAAGCATCTAATGTCTCTGCTCTTCTCCAAGCACAGCCGTGGCCAGCATCCACACACATTATATGTTCAAGTTCATGGCTCCAGGGTGTTTACAATGATATTTTTGCTGCCTCTGAAAAGACTTGCTGAAGTCTGTTGAGCCATGCTGCTGGAATGAGCTGATGAAATCCTGAGAAGCAACAGTAAATGTTATATTCAGATCGCTAGCAGACACAGTGATTGCCTGCTTTTCTCCTGAAGAAACCCTCTGGGGCATATTTGCTCTGTGATTGTTTTTAATTTGCTTTATCATACCTAATGCTCCCACCCTTTCGGGATCCCAGCCAAAACATCTGCACAGCTGGCAAATGGCCATTGTGCCATTCAACAGCATTGGGTTCAAAAGCTGACAGAGTTTAACAATTACAAGTGGAGATGGTCTCTACCAAGAAATATGTCACTTGATCTACTAGCAGGGAACTCCTACAGCTAGGTGCTGTGAAAATAAACCACATTCTTCCCAGAATTGAAAGCAGACCACTGTTGCAGAATGAATTGGGAATCTCTGGGAAATGGCCTGCAAGTGCTGAGACTTTGAAGAAGTTACCTCAGGTGATCCTAGACTGATAGGAGATGCTCTTCTTCTCCCACAGCATCAGCGTTCTCAAAGTGACAGGCTGTGCCTCAAGGTCAGAGTTTGGCTTAGGCTAATTCATATTCATTAATTCTTGGGATTCATGTTGCAAAACTTCTGATTAGCTGTTCCACTTAGCAAACTTCCAGATGTAGAGGAGTTCTTTCTGTTTCTCCTTCTGAAGTACTGCTCAGAGGAAAGCTGCCTGTGAACAGCCGGTACTGCTGTTCCTCGAACCAGAAACACAGCTTGTGGCTTTGGGAACCGCGAGGTTGCCAGGTCAAGGAGCGATATTGCATTATCAGAGAGAGTTCTGCCTATTCCTTGCGACTAGGAAAATTAATATCTCCCAATCCTCTTTTTCATCATTCAAAAAGTATTCTTATGTAGGCGATCAGCCTGCTCTTCCAGAGAGTCTTCTCTGGTGACTGCTGCTTCTACTTCTGTTCCTCCGGGCAGCCCCTTCCCTTGCAGGACTGTAAACAGGCACAGTTCCAAATGGACAAACTTAAAACCACAGTAAGGGACAGGCTTCAAGTGTTATCGCAGTTTGCTGCAGAGAACCACGTGTGTTCTCAGTGTGAACTCCCTCAGTCAACAGACACGGGCAGCAACATGTAACAGAAGCAGAACTTCCTGAAATCAAACCAAAATGAAACAGTAAAACCATAATGGTACCAAACAGGCAACAGCTTTTGCAATTAGCTTAGGCATGATACTGGAAATTTTTCTGAAGCCAATACAAATTACGTGGTTTCAGCTTACCAGTGTTTTCTGTGGAAAAATGCCATTCATGAAAAATTTGGACCAACATTAGTGAAAACTTCTTGCAAAGTGCAGAATAGATTGACAAAATCTCAGAGATGTGATCTTCGGAGTATTTTCTGACCGCCTGAAAAATCTATCCCCTATTCCGGGGTGATACAACGGCGTTAGGATTTAGGAACAAACCGAGGAGCTAAAACCCTGCTAAAGACACATGAGTGAACAGTCACTTGACTGTACTTGTGCAGTGAAGTATCTATATAGCAACAGTTGGCATACAGACTCCACAGCTAAATTACCTGCCAGTAATGAATCCATTAAGTAAACTGAAATGAATAACAGACTCTCATGTGCCAGAGGCAACATTTTTTTTAAATCTTCCATCTTCCAAATACAAATACAATATCTTCTTGGAGTCATCCTGAGGTAATAATTCATTTCATACTCTGTAGCTGTAAACATCCTGGTATGACAGACAAAATATTTAAATTATTTTTGGTTTATCACCTTATATTATTCCATGGCTAGGATGCCTTTAGCATGAGTTGCTCTGAGGTGAGAGAGCACTAGGATTAATCTAAAATTGCTTCACAATGGATTGAGAATTAATCATTCATGTGATCTCAAATGCTTCGTGTTACCATGAACTCATTAACTCCTTATCTCCACCCATGCATATGAATGATACACCTACACATGCACATATATGCTCTGTCACCTCATCATAATTCTTGGACCTCAGCATTAAGACTATCAACAGGATATGACAGTCCTTATGCCACAGAGGAACTCGTCTACCTACAGGAAATCTCCACCTGTTGCATTAGGGGAGACTTGTGTCTCAGGGTAACGTTCATGGTTATGTTTTCACTACTGCACCTGAAAATCTGGATTTCTTGACTGGCCTGTGTCACACCTGTCAATGAGTGTCTAAGATTCCTTAAAGCATCTAAAATGATGTGGATGCTTATGTTTAAGCAGCAGATTCCTTCTCATTAGTGCCTTTAAAGTGAACTAAACTGTTGTATTGGGTTTGCATGGCAAGGTTTTGGTAGCAGAGGGGCTACAAGGGTAGCTTCTTTGAGAAGCTGGTAGAAGCTTCCCCTGTGTCCAACAGAGCCAGTGCCAGCCAGCTCCAAGATGGACCCACCACTGCCCATCAGCAACGATGGGAGCGTCTCTGGGGTAACATAGTTAAGAAGGGAAGAAAAGGTTGCTGAGCAACTGCAATTTCAGCCAAAGAGAGGAGTGAGAATATGTGAGAGCAAGAACCCTGCAGACACCAAGGTCAGTGAAGAACGAGGGCGAGGAGGTGCTTCAGGAGCCAGAGCAGAGATTCCTTGCAGTCCATGATGAAGACCATGATGAGGCAGGCTGTCCCCTGCAGCCCGTGGATGTCCACAGCAGAGCAGAGATCCACCTGCAGCCCATGGAGGTTCATGGTGGAACAGATATCCACCTGCAGGCCATGGAGGACCTGCTAGAGCAGGTGGATGTCCAAAGGAGGCTGTGACCCCTTGGAGAGCCCTCGCTGGAGCAGGCTCCTGACAGGACCTGTGGACCCGTGGAGAGAGAAGCCCACACTGGAGCAGATTTGCTGGCAGGATTTTTGACCCCATGGAGGACCCATGCTGGAGCCATCTGCTCCTGAAGGACTGCACCCCACGGGAAGGACCCATGTTGGAGAAGCTCAGAGACAACTGTCTCCCATAGGAGGGACCCCACACTGAAGTAGGGGAAGAGTGTGAGGAGCCACCCCTGAGGAGGGAGGAGTAGCAGAGACAACCTCTGATGGACTGACCACAACCCCCATTCCCCGTCCCGCTGCCCCGCTCGGCTGGAGGAGGTAGAGAAATGGGGAGTGCAGTTGAGCCCAGGAAGAAGGAAGGGGTGGGAGGAAGGTGTTTTAAGATTTGGGGTTATTCCTCATTACCCTAGCCTCATTTGTTTCATAATAAGCTACATTCATTTTCCCCAAGTCGAGCCCATTATGCCCATGATGATAATGGGATAATGATCTCCCTGTCCTTATCTCAGCCCACAAGCCTTTCGATATAATTTTTCTCCCCCATCCTGCTGAGGAGGGGAGTGCTAGACCAGCTTTGGTGGGCTCCTGATGGCCTGCCAGGGTCAATCCACTCTGAGGGTATATTACAGAGTAGAGTGTGGGTCAAAGATTGAGTTCAGTACTTGACCTTTGAGCAATAACTGTTGTGATGCTTTTTGTCAAGAATTCTTAGGGAACAGAAGATCGTACCAGAATAGCCACTCTTCAAAAGTCAGGATATCGGCCTTCTTTAATAGTGCGTCTAGACAAAACCCATGCCATGCTTCCTGCCGTCTCTGAACTAAAGGAAAAAAATAGTCATAAGGGGTAAATCTGCATTTTTGTTGACTGTTGTTTATTTACCAGTGACTGTACTAAAGACACTCTCTAAACACACAAAGTTCTTACAATTTGAATATGAAGTTGACGTTTTCTGACATATTCAGATAGTCTAATTTCTTAAACATCTGGGAATAAGATGAGTCTGGTTTTCTTTGGAAATTTGGAAGAAACAAAAGTTTAGTTGCATCTTCTCTATCACGGGATACTCCATCTGTATTTCACCTTTATGATTTACTAAATCGTGGTTACCACATACTGCGGGTTTATTTCCTTTTCTCATTTTCTGGCTCTTTCTCTCTAGTTCTGGTTTTCTTATTCTACATTAATTGTGACTCCGTGTGCCTTTCATAATTACAGCATTGAAAATTCAGTTGGATTCTGTGACCAAAAAATGCTATCTGATTCCAGAAAAACAAACAGAGAACAGTTGTCTCAAAGTAGACTGATACTCAGCTATATTTATTTATGTCTTTTTTTCCCCCCCCAAAAAAACCCCTTTTTAAACACTAGTCACAACTAGTTAACGTCATGATAACTGACGGCTACTGCTGGTACAACTTGTAGGTTAAATGAACAACAAGCCCAAATAAGAATTCAATAGCCTCATAGATCTGTCTGCTTCTGCACCTATCCCCCCTGTTTCGTTTTGTGCTCTTCCTGAAGACTACGTTAGCAAGGTCTATATGCAATATTTAATCCCCAGTTATGACAAGACGGATTTTCTAACTGGAGTTGATAATGTCAGGATTTCTTTTATTCCTCACAGGGTGAGAAAGCAGCCTTGGCAAGGAATGATTTAGTTTAGAGTTCAAATGAATCATGTTGGTATATAATTTAACTTAAGAGCTTAAAAACAAATAAACAACAAAAATATCTCACATAAGCCTGGCCGTTTCTGCAGCTACATAAAATGACCGTTTAGTTTAAAATACACACACATACTTCATGAGTCAGTGCTTACAGTGACCTAGTTGGACAAGAGGGGCGGTCCCCCACACCAAACCAGTATCGCCATACAGCCCCACAGCCCGGTGGCTGGGACACTTTCTAGGGAGACGTGGATTTCAGTTCATTCATTTTGTGGAAAGCCTTGAACCCCTTGGCCTCGTATTCTAGGGGAATGCTCCAATCATCCAGGTTCAGAGGACACACCAGAGGACAGCTCATCTCTCCCACCTACTCTGCAAAATATAAAGTGGCCAAAACAACCATATTTTGTCTGAGGTTGATGTGAAGCAGGACAGGTAAATACTTGGCCAGAGAAATGCTGATTTTCGAGCTACCAATTAGGTTTAAATTTCAAACAATGACCCATCTTAATCCAAACAAGATGTCAGCCACTGAAAGGGAGAGTGGACTGCCCTGCATTAGAGTTTTACTGCCAAAACTTTAGTCCTTAAGGGTGTTCAGCAGGGTTTTCAGGAATCACAGCCTTGGATTTAGATGCTTGAATCATCTACAGGGCCACTTTTGGGGTTATAATATTTTTATGGATCTTGGCCTGAAACCCCCTGAGCCTTGATTTAAATTAGAATAATTCTAGTCCTACGTGAAGCTGTAGAAGTCTACTATGGGAAGGGTACTACTAGCTTTGACCCCCACACTGCCTGCAGTCAGGCAGGCCAGGAGTTACTGGCCTGTATCAGCTACCAGGAGGACTTCTTCCTCACTAACAGTAGTGGTTGGAGGGTGTAGGGCAAAGGCTAGTATAGACACATCTCTGATTGTTTAGGCTGATTATTTGTTCTCAGAGCAACAGAACCAAGCTATGCAATGATTTTGTGCAATAAATTCAAAGTGTTAAGCAAAGCATTTTCCCAGTCGCTGATATTTTCTCCAACTTTGCTGATTTCTCCGTCTCTCTCTCCCCTTTGAGTTTGCTACTGTGTTAGCTCTGCCTGTTTAGTCATATACCAAAGTGAATCAGCATGAAATAATCCGTGTGTTTTAGCTTCACGGGATTACATTTAGTCATGCAATATTTGATTTGTCTTGATTCCTAGATTCCTAGTGTATGATTTTGAATTTGCACATAGTTACTCTCTACATTTTTTGACATCTTTGCTGGCTGTTGAGACATCCTGCCTTGAACTCTCTGCCCCAGATGCCAGATGTGGTTAGAAACTTTGAGCTAGAGCCCAGAAACTAAAAAAAGGCAAAACAGATATGGGAAAAGAACCGATAGCTGTGCCAAGATCCACCCTCACTTTTCATGTGCAGAAGGTACTCTGAAAACTTTGAGCAAACAAACGCTCCATCCGCAGGCCCAGCGCTGCAAAAATGTGACCTCAGAAAAATTCCGCAAAGGAAACCTGCAGGCTCTGCCCGGCAGAGCCCTTTGCATGGAATACCCACCTCTGATACAACACCTACAGAGAGCACCTCAGTGCCTTATGCCCGGGAAGTCCCTACATAACTGACTTCAAGACAACGTATTTCTATCGTACAAGAGACAGACATGAATTTAATAAAAAGGAATAACCAAATTTACTTGTTAAAAAATCCAAAATAAATAAATAACTATATTCAGGAATAGACCATCCTATGATAATAAGAGGCACCGTGCTATTCTCCTCCTTCTTTGTGAAGAACCTTCGTTCTTTTACACAGTTCAAGTAGGTCAACAGGCATTAACAGAGGCAGAGAATATTTTCAGCGTATTTTTATGGCCTTGTAATTCTATAATTTGTGAAAATAAGGCATCTATGAAAGTGCTCTTCTCTTCATCCTCTATAAAATATTGGCTGGCTGTTGTTTTAAACCACATTATAAACTCTGTGGTGGAATTGTCTCTACTGTGTGGGATCATGATCACACCAGATCCTCACCCCTTAGAAGCGTAAGAGCTACTAAATGCCTCCGGCTTAACTGCAATTAATTTAGAAATACACAGAAACTGGACTTGACCTTAATCTCACTAAACCCAGGAGGAGAAAGAACAAAACCTCTTACTGTAAAACAGTTAAAACTGCCCCATAACAGAATTTCTTTCTTCTCATTTAAGTGAGAATATTTTTTTTAAGTTACAGAATCAGATAAGTTCATTAAAAGGCACTTTGAGATACATATATATGCTTTTCTTGGCACTGAACTCTATCAGCCCCACCTAATGTCACCTAAGCCAGGAAGAAAAACATAAACTCATTCTGTAAATATTGTTGCCCTTTTGCCAGGTTGTACCAGTTTGGGGAGTTCGTAATGGGCTAATTTGTCTTTCAAATAGAAGTAAGTGACACGGCGAACCGGACTATTTCCTAGATATAGAAAGGTATGCAGGATATGTATATATGTACACACACGTAAATAGATTCTGATTATTGAATGCATATTGACAGAGAAGGACAGAATGTGGTATACCTAAATGAGGTTAAAAAATTCAAACATTCTTCCAAAAAAATCTGTTTTCTCTTGAAAAAATGTTCTGAAAAATGCGTGGAATAGATTTAGGTAATTTAGTAAACATAGTACTGCCATAATACAAAAAAACATGACTGTACTCGTTCTGAACAAAGTTCCGCATATTCTAAAATCCCGCCTTTAACAGTAACCAAGCAAAACAGAACATATACATATATATATTGTAATGCTTCTGCATTCTGCTTCAGTGATGGTAATTTGGTGCCTAATTAACCTGAATTTGGTTGACCATTTTTTGAACCCCTCTAAATTAACATCACGACATCCTACGGCAATGAGTCCCGCAGTATTGTGCGTGTTGTAGTGATTCTGTCCCCGTTAACATCTGCCTTTTAAATCGCCAAATATTCCTTTCTGATTAGACACTGGTGCTGATAAGGGGTGCTGGACCCCAATGAACGGACACCCGGCGCACAGGGCTCAGACCTAGGCGACGTTTAACGTTCTTACTGATAAGCTCTAAGCAGCTTAGCAGAAAAGTATCCCCTTTAGATCACCCACCTCCTTCTCTCCATGAACTCCATAGAAACCTTCTGTATGGAAAGCCTCGCTCAAGTGATCTGCATCAACCAGCTGGGGCTGGGTGCCTCGTATCTTGGCATTGCATCACTTACTCGGAGGTGGTTGAATAACCATCCTGTATTTTGGTCATTAACTGTAGATTTATACATGCGATACATAGTTCTGCGTAACAAAGCCAACTGGCATCATGAGCCTGAGAAAAAGTTCTGTCGATGTGGACTTCTTTCATTTCAGTGCTGGATTATGAGTATCTTCAGATCACCAGAACACTTTAATTAAACTCTGTTGAAGACTGCTGCTGCAATAGCCTAAATTACCTTATAGATTTTGCTGTCTCAGCTGCTTAGAAATGGATTACGTAGTTCTTTGCATCTAGGCTGCGATACACAAGCCAACGCAAAACTTCCCTCCAAAACTGGGAGGATGATGTTTTTATCATATCCTGATATTTGTACAGCACACACCTCATGATCTTGTAGGAGCTTCCAGATTTAAAGCAAAAGAAAAGGCAATAATCGGAAGACATTAAAAGTTATGGGGGGATTGAATTTTCACTTTCCTGCAAGAATGGTCAGGCCCTGGAACAGCCTGCCCAGGGAGGGGGTTGAGTCCCCATCCCTAGAGGTGTTGAAGAACCGTCTGGATGTGGCACTTCAGGGCATGCTCTAGTGGCAGAGACTGTAGGGTGTTGGGTTGGACTCGATGATCTCAAAGGTCCTTTCCAACCATGAAGATTCTATGAACGGAAGGTTTCACTCATGGGAATGCAGTCTGACGATACGATCTTTATTTGTTCTCCAGGCAGACAATCCATCCAAATGTGTTTGTCTAATAAGCCTGGCTGAGAATTCGAAGTTGAATTTTATTTCAAATTGTCACCTTCCACAACGACTTTTATCATTATAAAGGAAAGGAATTCATAGTCAGCACATTTCACAATTATTCGTGGAATAAGAAATTGGAAATTCTGGGGAAAAAAAAAAAATGCAAGGAAATTGAAACATATCAGGAAATATTACAGACAACAGAAACTACACTGTGGTGTAACACAACTAACAGAATATAAAAGCCCAAATAAACAATAACAAAATAAATTCAGAATCTAACACGTTCATTTTGCCAAAAGAATTATTATCCTTACTAATAGAACAAGAACAGGGTTGTTCTAATGATTTTTTTTCTTTAAAACTTGTCAAAATAAATGTGGCTCCATAAGATATTTAGGCTTTCCTATACTGAGACGCTGAACATCCCTACTTAGAGAGAACAGGGACTTGGTGTGGTACCGGGAGTAAGAAAGGGGGAATGATCCAGTTTAATTAACTTCACATTTACAAAAATACTCAGGTTCTCACCAGGACTCATCCTGGTCTTACGTGATTCACAGATTTTTGGTAGAGTATTTCCCTGTGTTCATTCTCCTATTCTTATTTTGGATATTTAAGTTCTCAGTTTCCAGGATTTTTTTTCACTTTTCTTTTTAGAAAACTAAGAAGTGACCCTTCGCGTCTCAGACATGATGCTGGTATTCAGTAGCATTATAGGGCATGCAATAATTCAAACAGAAGCAATGTTTGTCTCTCACCTGATAAAGCCTTTCACAAAATTAGAAAAAAATATTTAATGGTGTAATGCTAAGGTTCTGACAATCACCATTCCAAGAAATGAAATTCAATCACGTAAGGATGAAGGTCGAGATGCACAAAAAGATGTCTGTATCCCCGTAGTTGTGCATACGCTTCGTTTATACAGAGCTGTTAACTCCATCAACGGGCGCATTATAAAATACAGGAGGGAAGTGAGGTACCCCAACAAACAGTCTGCCTGCCTTAACACAAGCTTGCTCAGATTTTCTAACTGTGTTCAAAGGCAGTGAGTAGGACCCAATAAGGGGAAGGTATTCGCCGCCTTTATATTTCGCTTTGTGCCTGGCCTAATGAAATGCCACCATTGCCCTGTGTGATGGGAATGTTGGAGGCACTTCAGCCCTAAAGTGGCTTAAATTGAGGTGGGTAAACGACGCCCCTCGAAAGACAGGGATGTGGACTGGAACCTTCCCCTCTCCCTGAGAGGAAAAAGAACAGAACCACAGATTAGGCAAATATTTTGCCATGGAACTATTTCGAAAAGTAGGAGATGCGCAACAACAAAATCCAGCGCGAGAGGCGTTGCGTGGTACCATGTTCAAAGCCCAAATCAGTATCTGTGCCCACTGCGGACATCCCAGCATACAGGACCAGTATAGAGACTGGAAGATTTTACACAAGTGGGTTTATGCACGTTCTAGACAAAGATTAACACACAGTTTACACATTAACACTGTCAGTGGGAGCATTTTCCTGGTAAGAACAAAAACATCCCAGGGAGCAGCCACTGAGCACATGTCTGAAAACCCCTGAAGTCCGTTTGCAGACGATGCTCTGCGTGACAAGGCCAAAGCACAGGAAGGGCACGCAGCTGAGGGGGACAGGCAGGACCTCACTATGTTAACATCTACAAAAGGTCACAAGAATTAGGAATTCTTTTTAATCACCTTGTCCCATGCTGCATTAACAGTTTGCGTATAGCAGATAACGTATTTGATCCATAAAACATGACTAGCAATGTCCTCACCTGGTCATGTATGTCCATCTTCTCCAAGGCAACCACTGCTTCGCAGTCTCAGTGTTGATATAGTCTTTGCTTAATCCCACCATCGAAACAAAGGTTGTTGGGTTTAAATGGAATATCCCTGTGTTAAACTAATTTAAACATCTTTATGTACATTAGAACAAGAGGAAACAGCCTCAAGTTGCACGAGGAGAGGTTTAGGATGGATATTAGGAAAAATGTCTACACCGAAAGGGTTGTGAAGCATTGGAAGAGGCTGCCCAGGGAAGTGGTTGAGGCACCATCCCTGGAGGGATTTAAAAGCTGGGTAGACATGGTGCTTAGAGATATGGTTTAGTGATGGTTTTTGTCAGAGTCAGGCTGATGGTTGGACTCAATGATCTGAAAGGTCCCTTCCAACCTGGGCGATTCCATGATTCTATGATTAGTTCCATCTTCACCTTATCTTTATCTTTTTTTTTTTTTTTTATTTTAATGCTCAACCTTCTAACACGCTCCTACATATGCAGTTTTAGCACTAAACATCATCTTCAAAATGTTAAATTAAAGGAAACGTTCAGGAAATGGAATAGTATTGCATCACGCATTTCATCCCCAAAAGAGAGCTTCCTGATTTATTTGTTCAGACTCATCCAGATTTCTTAATGCTGCAGTGAAATAATAACCAAAACAAAGCAGAACTGGAAAGTAAAAAATAATTATCAATGGTGTATTAGAAAATTAAACATTTTTGCCAGATTTAATAAATGCGGGAAAAAAAAAATGAGTTAGCTGTCATAAAACACAGGGAAAATCGCAGAGAAAATATCCTTTGTAAGATGTTATTTACGGTCACTGTAGAGTCTTTTCGCACAGCTGCTTAAGCGTGGGAGGACAAAGCTCAGATCGGGGCTCAGAGGGAGGAAGGAGCAGGAAAGCGGAGCCTCTACTTTGCAGAAAATGTAATGATGCATTAATTGTTCCAAAACAATGGAATGGAGTGGACTATGAAACTTCCAAGGCTCCCCTTCCCTTCATCTTCCCCTTCCCCTTCCCCAGGCTGAACCAAACAAATCTTACTAGCCACTTTTCTTACTTAACTTGCTTAACCCGCAGTTTTCCAATTTGAAGAAAACATCTGACACGAAAATTCCTTTATTTTGGACTTGGTAGAATTATGAAGACTTTTAAGTGAACTCATTCAAATGAGAAAGGTGAGGCAACTTCTCAGATTGTGCTACCAACTCTGTTTATAGTTACCCACATCATGATTTCTAAGCAAGCGGTTTTTGTTCTCTTTCATGAAGAGTTGTGTATAATTGTGAAAGTTAAAAATAAAATATTTTTTTAAAAAC
>VXBH01002218.1:41845-52307 GCA_013400035.1 Rynchops niger
TTTTTTTAAAAAACTAAAATTGAAAAAAAAAAAAAAAAAAGAGTACGTGCACTGCAGTAATTTCAGTGCATGAACAAAACCAAATATTTTCTGGAAATCTTTTTTATTGTCCCTAGTTCATAGCCAAACGTGACCCTCAACCTTTTCATACCGTTCTTTTCATGAATGTGCATATAAGAGATGAAATAAGGCTAAACTATTTTTGCAGCCAGCTGCTGTCTGCTTTACCTCAAGATGGAATTAATCCAATAATATTTTTTTAAAAAAATTCTGTACTAAAACTACTAATTGGAATACATGCAAACATCAAAAACACTGTCTCGGCTATTTCTCGGTCAGAAACTCTCTGGCCCAGCTCCCACGGAGGCACAGTCTGTGCCAAGGACATCTCTGGACAATACGGGCATGGCAAAGCAAGGTGAGGACACCTCGATGGAGCTCTGGCAGGGTTTCTTCACCGTCGTAATCAACTGGGGGTAAGTGCGTTGCTTTGCTGAACACCTTCAGTTGCGGTGATGCACGCTCAAAGGTTCCTCGCACAGTTGTATCACTTCAGCAACAGCCACTTTCCGAAGAAGGTGGCAAGGTCATCTGCTTTCCTTCTTGCTTTCTGCAAGGTGACCCCAGGTTGCTCTGCAGATGTGAACGCATAATGTAGGGAGAAACCAGTTGTGTTTGTTTATAGCATATTTATGGCCTTAACTCTTTTGTACACTGGAAGCACGTACAGTCTAACCATACCTATATTCATATTCATCATTAAACAAAAATCAAAAAGTATTCACATGTATTTTAATCTACCAGGTGGTGATTTAACTTGGTAACATTACAAGTGCTGTGGAAACTGTCCTTATAGTATTGACAGACTGAGAGAGTTGGGGTTGTTCAGCCTGGAGAAAAGAAGGCTCCGAGGAGACCTTAGAGTGGCCTACCAGTATCTTAAGGGGGCCTACAAGAAAGCTGGGGAGGGACTTTTTAGGGTGTCGGGTAATGGTAGGACTAGAGGGAATGGATTAAAACTAGGGATGGGTCAATTCAGGCTGGACGTTAGGAAGAAGTTCTTCACCATGAGGGTGGTGAGACACTGGCCCAGGTTGCCCAGAGAGGTGGTGGAAGCCCCATCCCTGGAAGTTTTTAAGGCCAGGCTGGACGGGGCTCTGAGCAACCTGATCTAGTGGGAGGTGTCCCTGCCCATGGCAGGGGGTTTGGATGATCTTTAAGGTCCCTTCCAACCCTAACAATTCTATGATTCTATTCACAGAATCATGACGTTGGGTTGGCAGGGACATCTAGAGATCATCAAGTTCCAACCCCTCTGCTCAAAGCAGGGTCACCAAGAGCAGGTTGTCAAATCTGCATCCCTTTATAAATTTTGGCTATATTCGAGGATGGAGACTCCACAAGCCCTCTAGGCAACATGCTCCAGTGCTGAACCACACTCACCGGGGGGGGAGGGGAAGTGGGGTTTTGGTGTTTAAGTGGGATTTCCTGAATTTCAATTTTTGCCCTTTGCCAGTTTCCCTGACACTGGGCACCACTGGCTTTGGCTGTGTCACCCGTACACCCTTCTATCAGGCAGTTACACAGATTGGTGAGATCCCCCTCAGCCTTCTCCTCTCCAGGCTGAGTGGTCCCAGCTCTTGCAGCCTCTCCTCATACGTTAGAGGCTCCAGTCCCTTCATCATCTTGGTGGCTCTTTGCTGAACCCGATCCAGCACATCCATGTCTCCCCGGCACTGGGGAACCTCTCCCACCTCTCCCACCAGATGCAGAACTGGACCTGTCCCACCAGATGCACCTCCTGGGGCTGAGCAGAGGGGAAGGACCAGCCCCTCAATCTGCTGGTGATGCTCTGCCCAGTGTAGCCCAGGAGGGCTTTTTATCCACAATTATCAAAGTCATTTGGAAAAAAAAGCTTCACAGTCAACTGCAATGGAACTTTACGTTGGTTTGGATCTGTTCTTAGATCTCAAATAAATTCCCCGATTTACTTCGGACTACAGTCACCATGGTGTGTTGTGCAGCTCCCTTTGCATGTGACATTCTAAAATTCCAGATCCTGATTTATTACACAGTAATTCTTTATTAGGATTTCTATTTAAAATGACATACTGATGACCTTATTGAATACCTACCTATGTTACCATATTTGATGTGGCTGTGGATTCTGTTTTTACATGATTTCTAAAATGTCTTGGAAGGCTTATTTATACAGCTACACATGAAAACTTTTGCAATACATTATAAGGTCATCATCCCAGCAAAACTACGTCAGAGGGTTTTGAGTTTCATAACATAGTCAAAGATCTATTTTTCCAGTAGCAAGAAAGGCTTTCGGATGTCTTTAAATCTGAAAATGGAGGTTTATTTCTGCGTGTTTGAATAGCAGAAATAAAAAATGGCAGAGGGATATCCAGTTATTTATATCTATTTATATCTATAGAGGAATGTACTTATTAGATAGATTCCCAAATATCCACGAATGCAATGGCCAATTTGAACTTTGTTCAATAATCGCAGTTTCTTCCTATTGGTCATATAAAGTAACCACTGCGACACAAACAGCAACTAATTTGTAGGTCTCAGCTAATGAATCCAGCATGTGCAGGGGATGCCTGAGCTCCACGTAGATTTGTGCTACGTATTTCAGTTAGAGCTTTTTATTTGGACAGAAGAGTGAGCGTGGCTGCATTCATAAAAACTACAGGTGTTTATACCGGCATAACGGGCTCCTTTTACCGAGCTGCATAGATGAGCTCCCGAAAACCCTGAGTGTTCCTTTGTAAGTCAAGATTCATCTGAGGGTCTCGGCTAGAAAGCCCATAATACATCTTCTCAATTGACTAGCAACTACAGTTTATTTTATAGTTGTAAACACTCTAAATGATCCGAAAGAATATCCAGTAACTGACTCTAAACTTCTAATAGTTAAAATACTTCACAAACAGGCTACTGGCTTAAATTTTATGTATTAGCTATGGTCTGCCCTTTGACGTAGAGCTGATTTATTACACATTTCTATAGGTTTTTTTTTTAAATAACTGCTGGTTTTTTTAATACCTACATTCAAGGTTACATTGACTGTGCCTGAAATAAGACTTTATGGGCTGTTTTTGTATTTTCACCAATTAATATCAGCAGTTACGTTTCCTTAAGAAATTAAGAACTCGATTCTGGTAGTTTTATATAAGTCTGTTGTTGTTGTTGTTACTCAGTTTCTGATTCCATTTCATGTATTTCATAAAACTAAGCATAAAAAATAATCTAAAAGCATGAGCTTCCTATAAGAAAATGTGCTATGGTGTTGACATCTGAGATGATTTGCAACTCATTTCTTAATTTCATCTTAAGTGATAAGTTTCATTTCTAGTAAGCGCATCACTCACCAGTTCTTTTGCTTCCTGTTTCATACATTTTCTTTGAAATTTGGTTCACTTTTCCATGTTATTTCCGAACGTTAGCGCATCATTCTTCTGTTGTGGTACATTACAAGTATTCTGCAGCACTTGGTTTTTGTAGCCCTTTGCTTACCCAGGTTTCTACACTCAAAACCGTTGCGGCAGATCTCAGCCTTCCCTAAAACACACAAATAACGATCACTCTGCAGCACAAAATACTCTGCCCGCCTCAAAAAAGCTCTGTATACAATATTTTTTCCCTAAAACAGAACACTCAGAAACTGAGGTACCAAGACAGTGACTGAGTGTAGAGGAAAAAAAAAAAGGAGGGAGCCAAAACATTAGCCTGAAAGACAACTCTCACCATCAGACCCTACAGAAATTCAGAGAGCAGAAGGAGGAGGATTCATGGGATTCACGGCTCCCTGCTAATTCGTTATTTTTCAAAGTTGGAATGACTTAATTTTTTTTGTGATTTCCCTCTTTTTTTTCAGGTTCTTTGCTTTTTAGAAGTTAAAACCTAATCAAAACCATATTCCTCCTCTCTTCAACTGCGTATTAGTCAAAGAAAGCACAATTGTCGCATTTATGATATTAGTCCAAGAAAGCACAATAGTAGTATTTATCAAATCAGATAATTAATAAGACTCCAGCACTTCAACACATATCAAAAAGCCTGCATTTTATCTATGTAGGAAGTAGACAGTAATTCCGTTGTGCTAGAATTACGCAGTTAAGAAACGCAAGTGACTTTACTGGGTCTGATTTTAGTGGATCGCACTAGTTTTAAGGAGCCTTTTCCAGGTTGGGTGCAAGCCCGCAACAATTTCTTTCCAAATGTAGAGATAGTTGCATTGCTCAACGCGTTGATAATCAAACGAATCGGGCAGGGAGTCCTTCGCACAGCGCGGTGCCAAAGCTGCAAGAGGCATGGGAGGGGTTCACATAGTTTTGTTTTGCGTTTACTGCCAGCTGCCGTACTGCTGCGGTGTTTAAAGCCAGTGCCAAATACGGGGTTTTAAGGGTTCTCCTGTAATTATATCAGATAGAGAAAGGGCAGGGCGTGCTTTAAGGCTGAACCCTTCCTTATTCATTTAGAGCCTGGCTCCAGCCTCCCAGAGCTGAGCACCTTGTAGAGCTTCCCGACAAGGCCCTGCTGCCCTGGCCGGGCACAGTCGCGTTCATCTGCTCGTCTGCCAGTGGACTATCGGTTTTTTAAATGTGTTATTGGCTCCCGGGCATGGAAATAACCCCACATGCCCCAAGTTATCTGGTGACTTCTAAAAAAGTGATTTAAGTAATACTCATATCCTCATTGAGCACTGTGTTCCCTTAATTGCTTGGGGTTGTTTGCTAGCTTTGTTTTGTCTCTTTAAAGGCATCAAGTATCTAAGGTGAAACACTGGCAGCTTAATTCTCCCCAGTTATTTGACCTATATGCGGGACAATGGATGTAAAAAACCATTGTGATGCCGTAGATACAGGCTGTGGTAATGTTGAGCACGACAGTAGGGTTTTGATGAAGAAATGGCACGCTGGAGAGCCAGGAAGCCTCTCAGACCAGACCTCCAAGCCTGGATTCCTAAATCCCCTTGCCCTCAGCTTCCCAGGCAGCTATTTCCAGCCCCCTCTCCACTGGGCATTTTCCACTAAATTTTCTTCACTCCAAAACCTATTGTTCAGTCATAGTCGGTGTTTCCACCAACTTCACGTCACGAGCAAAGCGACGGGAAGCTCTCTAACTCTCAAATCCCTTCCTCTCTAGTGTCAGTCAAAGGAATCTAAAATCCAGCCATCGCCTCTCTTCCCCCTCGTGTCCCGTAACACCCTCCCACGGGCGCTGACAAACCCTTCACCAAAACCACGTGCTTTCTAGGCAACCTTACACCTCAGGAAATTGCACCGTACAAGTTTCTTATTCCCTTTTTGAACGTCTCCAGTGACTTCCCTTTTCCATTTTGTAAAGCCAAGCGATCTCCTCTTCACTTTATAGTCCTCCTCATGCTACTAACCCAAGCCTTTTTCTTCTCATCCACTGCTACGGCATTAAATGAATTTTCTATTCTCCTGGTACTACTAACTTCAGTTGCTATTTCTCATTTTTCCAAAAAAACCATTGTGCTTTCTCCTATCCTGCCTGCTATTTTTGAAAAGACAGACAACCACAGAGCTCTTTGTTTTAGTGTCTTCCCACAGATCTCACCGTGGAAGTCTTGACATCCTCAACAACTCGCACAGTCTGAGCTCCAGTAATAGACTTTTCATAGCTATTTTCTTATCCTCTGCTTTGATGTTTCCTTTGTTCTCGTATTTTCCCCAAGTACACGACATTTTTGTGCAGGCACTGCTGTTGTCCTGGATGAGCAAAATAATCTGGTCGCTGACCTAGCAGGGGCCGATATGATGTGGTGCTGTAAAAATGCATCTTGGCAAATCTCTGAGCCTGTTGTTCATTCAGCGTCTTGCCCTCTAAGTTAGTTTGACATTTCTGGCAGCCAGTCTATCTGGCTTGAATTATTTTGTATACACTGCTAGGTATAATATCTGAAATAAGGCATAGCTGCATAACCTCGTCTTCTTCTGCAGTAATTGCTGCCTTTCTAATTTAGTGCGTACAGAGGGATCATACAGAAATCACATTATGGAAAAAACTCTTGGACATGAAAAACTATCTTCAACTTACTGAACACTTCAGTTTCTCATTAAGGAGGGTTTGGTCCCACCACATTACGTATGCAACCTGAAATCTCTCTCTTAATTACCCCATGCAAAGGTAGACATTCGGGGCATTTCTCCAGCTGTGTTTTCCACCCCTTCTTCTCATCACAAATTGGGGAAATGCACTAAAACACTGCCCAAAGTGCACAGGTTGTGGTGACCACCTTTGGAAGCCCTCCGAAATGCCTTGCCTGATCGTCCCTTCACGGGTGTGACGTCGCTAATTTAGTTTTTGTCACAACTCGGATAGCACCATGCAGAGAACACAGAGATGGTAACAGAAAGGAGGCCTGGGCTGCTTTTTGAAAAACTCCATTTGAAGGAACAGGGGGACATATGTCACAGAGAGATCACATTCCTGTCTTCTCCTGAGAAACAGATTAAAACCACCTGGAGACTCCGCGCTTTGATGCCACGCTGGTCTGTGTAACGGCATAAGCCACGGGCCGTGGAAAAGAATCAACGTGAGGGGAGGGAAATGGAAGAGGAAGCACCACAGCCGGAAAAGGAACGCAAAAAAAAAAAGGCATTGCATTGCTAGCCAAAAGATCTACGAGAAAACAATAAATGAAACCAGGTTCTGCACGCAAATGCCATGCAAACGTTAACGCGCGTTCGGCATTGCACCGTTCGGCGGGGAGCATGTGTGAAAGGTTTCATCTGAACGGCTTCAGCGCCTTAGGCGTTATTTAGTGTTATTGTTGTTTCTTAGCTTTGAACAGAAAGCGCAGATTGCCTATATGGAATTATTTGTCTCTCAAAGCACCCAAGTCAAACATTCATGGAGTCACTCGGTATCTTTTCAGGCCTGTGATTTCAGATAGTAGTTGTTTGGGATGTTTTGAGTCTAGCTAATGTATTGGATAACAAACCCCTGGGGCAAGCGCTAGTGCACCTTTTGGTGAAAAAATCATAAATGTGGTATGACTTGGTTTGACTCTACCATTGAATAGTGCAACATCACATTTAGTTATCTCACGTTTTCTTAAACAAGCGTATCAGCTTCTCACACGCGGGATAAAGTACCCAAAGCATACACTCGGTCGTCTGTAAGCTGGCCGCTTGGGAAGACAGAGCCTTTATAGCATGTTACTGCCCCTTGTCACAGCTCTTCCAACTCTATACGTGAAGTCAGGTACTGGTTTTTCTTAAGGATAGATTATCTGGAAAGGTTGACCACCGAAACATTAAAAAGCAGAAGTCCTCATGCGTCTATGAAAGCTTTCATGGAAATTGAAGGCAAGGTTCAAAAACTGTCAAGTTATGAAATATTTTTTCCCCCATGATCCGTAGCTGCCCCCTCAAGCTTCAGCAAGAAGGCTGAGGTGCTAACTCTGGGTATCTAATGGGGGAAGTGTCTACAAAGAGCTTCTTCCTCTGGGCAACATCTTACCCTTTGTGCAGTTTACTACAGCTGGGGGTGGGAAAGGGCTTATGTTGTGAGAAGCTCTTACAGGTACCTGCAGTGCGTTGGTGACAAATCCCGTGGGGTTCCAAGGAGCTGAGCACACGCATCCCTGAGAGCCGAGCCGTCTCTGCTGGCCCCGGGGGTAAATCCCACAACAATCCTCCCACTGCTGCCTCCTGCCTTTGGAGGACCGTCACGTGCTGTGCTAGCGAGGAAGACTGTCTCTAATTCCAAATATTTTTTGCCAAGGTTATGGATATCAACATGGAGCCTTTTTTTGCCATCTTGCAAGACTTGCCATTTAGATTCTTGAATGGAATAACGGAGAGAGTCCATTCGGCCAACAAAACCAGTGTGAGAACCCCGGGGTTAGTTTATCACAATACTTTTAAATGGTCCCTCTCTGGACACTCACTCCTCTGTCACCCTCCGGGCACCGCAGATCTTAAGCCCGAGTGAGTCTTCTCCTTCCCTTGCAATTAAATCCAGATCCCTGTTGGCAGGCTCGTGGCATTGCTGACTCTCTCCTTGACAGAATGATTTAAACTGTGACCACAGGAGATGTCCAACATTATGGGATTTGTCCCAAAATTCCTTCACGTGAGAAAGCGTGTAACGTAGCGAATCAGGAGAGGGGTGCAACATTAAGCAAAGTACTTTATAACCTGGAGAGCACGAGAGCGTTGGCTTATTTGGGTAGAGTTGGTTATAAAAGTGAGATCCGTGTCTGTAATTTTGATGTTCCTCTTTCTCACCAGGCGGAGCCGGGGAAGTCCGTTCCTCGGACACGGTGGTGAATGCTGAGCGCTGGAGCCGTACTCTTCACCCTGATTTTTCCCTTAGCAATCCTGCAATCGAACACGCTCTTCCCTGCGCCCTCCATATAGGTTTCATCCCATGCTACGCTCCACCGAGCCGACCTGTGGGACACAGTCCTCTAAGAGTTGTTTTATGGAAAGAGCGTGTGCACTCAGATCTTAGAGCGTTCCAGTGTCTCCGGAGAGTCCAGATTGTTCTTGACGTTTATGCCGAGTTATCAACAATTTAGAAAACAGTTGCCAAAGGTCATTCCGACTACAGCTGTTTGGAAACACAGAGGGGTTTATTGATCTTTTCCCTTGCATAGCGCTTTCAAAAAAAATATTAATACGTTGTGGAAATGAAGACCGTGACGGACGTTGATCATGACTTGGCCAAAGGTTGGGGGTGGTGGGGGGGGGTGGTTTGTCAGGGTTGAGGGTGCAAGACTCCGCTCTATTGCTGCTGTCAGGGCCCTGTGTGGTAACACTGATCTCAGCGCCTGCCTTTGACCTGGCACCGTGTTTGTCTCCCAACAAATGAGGGAAGCTGGCTCAGCTGGTTGGGAAAGAGCTCCCGAGGCACGGTGGCACCGATTTCACAGCTCCCCAGCCATCTGGAGCCCTCCCAGAAATACAGGTATCGCATTCAAACAAATCACTCATCCCAGAGGCCAGCTCTGACTGCTTTTATGAAGCACCGTGAATCATGATCTTTAGGAAAACTAAATGGCTGCCGTCCAATTTAGCAGCTGGATTATATTAGTTCACATTTTTAAGGACAAAGGTTATAATAACAAGATCTTGTGTTACTCAATTTACTCAATTAAGTAACATAGTTACCTTAATGGTTCTGTAACAGTTCGCTGGTGTCAGGAACAATATAATTTGTTTCTTCTGGGTAATACAAAAGAAGGGAATTCCATAGAAGGCGGCAGCCTCGTCGATAACAGGCAGCTGCGGTAAGGAAAGGAGCAAAAATAGGCCCCCTGCTGCCGAGAAACAGGGCAAAACCACAACAGCTACTAATGAAAGAGATGAAGTCTGAGTCAGAGGACTTCGGGGCCTTGAAAGCACAAGCAAAAAGTTTAAACCTGATACACCAGCAAAAGAAAACAGAGAACCCCAAAGACAAGTGTGTCTCCTAACGCACAGGCGCACGTGCACAACGTACACAGCGTTACAGAGCTGAGGACTGGGATCTTGCCTGTCTACCCAACACTCCCCAACATCATCTTTTCTCTGGGATAACGTTTGTGAATCTCTAGCAACAGGCTAATGAGCAAGAAAATTGACTTCAGCTGTTAGATCACTGAAGTCGCTCTTATTTCTATTGTACGGTGATATATAGCTGAGCCTTGATAAATTTTAGTTTCGTACCATTCAGGCGATATTGCGGAATTTGGCCTGTAAGCTGTAAAAGCGGTTAAATGTTCCCTAAGGTACAAGCTATGCTACCCGCAGACCTGAAAATGTCTAGAAAGCAGGTATCGTGATATGTCGAACGTCCGCAATGTTGAGTGACAGCTTTTCCATACAAACAATCCCCCGCGCTGGTAGCCCGCGGGGGGGTGGGGGTAAGAAGGCTGGTGGGGTATTTTGAAGCGTGAAAAACAGAAAAAAACAAAACAAAACAAAACAAACAAACAAACAAAAAAAACCAAAAAAAAAACGCTCGGCGTTTTGTCTTTTAGAAACTCAACTTTCTTTCAGTCCCTCACCCCGCTGCTCGGTGCCAGCGGCGGCGCAGGCGGTCTCCCGAGCTGCCAGGAGCCCTTCCCAAACCTTCCAGCGGCTTCTCACGCCATCCCCGGGGGCACAAAGGCTGTGTGTCCCCCCCACACCTCGGAGGGGACCCCGGGCTGCCCCAGGCCCCCTTCCCTCCCCGGCAGGAGCCGCCCCGAGGGGTGAGGAGGGGACGGAGCTGCTCTGCCCCATCCCGGGGTTCATCCCGGCACCGGGGNCCGCCCAGGTCGCGCTGCTGGACCGCAACGCGGAGGCCGGGCAGCAGAGCAAGGCGGCCCTGGACGAGCAGTTCGAGGCGCAGAGGACGCTCTTCATCCCCTGCGACGTGACCGAGCCCGAGCAGCTGAAAGGTGAGAGCGGGGAGGGGGCAGCGCCCGGCCCCGGCCCGCGGGAGG
>VXBH01002218.1:52323-111165 GCA_013400035.1 Rynchops niger
CCCGGGGAGGCTGCGGGGTGGGGGGGACGGGGGGGACGGGCCCCCGCAGCCCCAGCGCCCCCCGCAGCGGCTCGGGAAGGGCTTCGGGGCTGGTTCTGAGCCTGCATCTCCCCGCTCCGCAGCCGGGAAGCGCCGCCCGCCTGTCACCCTGTCGCTCGGCGCATCGCGAAGCCAAGCCGAAGAAATCATTTCCACCGAGCGCCGCGCGTGATAGTTTTGCATGAAAGCCGCTGCGAGGAGATAATTGTTATTTTACGAGTAACATACATATAAACTTTAAAGCAGGGACTTGCTTTTTATGAGGCTTCAGTACAGACTCCAAGCTGCATTCCCTCGTCACAGGAGTAATAAATTCGGCTGGGGGTTGCAGTGCTCTTTCCATGCAGCAGCCTTCTTTCACCCCGGGCTGCTGTAGCCAAGAGCAGAACTGGCGAAAATACGGCACGTCCCTTTGTCATGGGGTTAAAGAGGGGCTGATAACGTTTCGCACACTTTTTGCAGAGGCAGGGAATGGCAAGGAGCTTCCCTCCTGTGGGATTTGCATTTATGTTTTCACTTGGTTGAGTAAATCCTCTTCCCTCCTGAGTTCTTAGAGTATCGTGTAATGTTGATGCACCCTTCGCAATATTTCATAACAGGCACACCACTTCATCAAAGTTTCATTATTAGAGAGATACATTCATAGGTAGTGACTCAGATTCACATTTTGACATCACGTTTGTCGGTGCCCTTTCCCCACGTTCGCTTGTGTCAGGCAGGATGTGAACAGTTTTTGTTCTGCTTCTATCCCCTGCGCTCCACCGCCCACTTTCTCAGCAGACGAGTGAGCGTATCCATTCTTCTTCCCCAAAGAATCGTGGCTAGCCCAGAGTTCAGCGATATTGCTCACTAGCGTGCTTATGCCTAATTCCAAAGCTTTACATTGTCTGTCTGTAAGAGAGGCTTCAAAGTTGAGATCTGCTCTGATTAGCAAAAAAAAACTTTTTATCAGCTAGGTTGATTATTGACTTCTTCTCCGAGTGGGAGGAGTAAGCGAGGAGCAACCAAAAGCATCCTAGGGGTAGGAATGGCATGTGCTGCGGCATGGGTGTTACCTCCGTGTGCCTTCTCTCCCGGATTCCTCCTCTCCCTGGTGCCAGGCTGGGGCAGGAGCCGGGGTGGGCACTGGGAACTGGGGTGAGCAGGACGGGCCGGCCAGGGAGGCTCTGGAATAGAGTTAATAGGAGAAGAGGGATCAGAATGGGATCTCTGCTGGTGCTCCTCTCAGACTGCATTACTCCTCCTGCAGGTTCCTCGGCATAAATTTGCAATCATGTCTTACAACCCTCTGGGGTAATTTTTAGTGGTTTTGTTGGTTGAGATTTGTTTTGGTTTTTTTTTTTTCCCTGCTTTCTTTTCCTATTTTTACACTTACAGCTGCAAGCTACCACTTAATAAATGTAGATTAATTTCACTCCTAGTGTTTTAAGTTCATAGTGGATGTGTCAAGCCCTTTACTTGCTTTTTACGTTAGAGGTCAGCTGCGTGAATGAAGTTCCCCTTATTTTAACTTCAGCCCTTTCAGTATGAAACAAGGCACAGTCCTAGATCTGTAGGTACATGAGGCTCATGGGCAGGAAATCAGCAGCTTCATCGACTTTCAAGTCTTGCCTGTGCTTTTTTCTCTGGCGGCTCTTTCACATAGTTCCCCAAAAACATCTTCTGTCTTGTCCTGTTTCTGAAAAATCCCCGTACGATCACGTTTGCTTTCCAGGAATGTTTAGGAAGTTCCCACATAACTGCTGTTCGTACTTACTTGCCGCTGGTTTTCTTACGGCTCCTTTAAAATGGATCCTCCTCTTCATTTTCCTCCATTCAACACTGCATGTGATCATCTTCTTTTAATCTTTACGACTCCGTAAGAACTAAGTAGTGTGCAATGTAGACACAGTGTTATTCTACATTCAAACAGGGAAGAACAAGTCAGCTTACGCTCATGTGTGGGTGATAATATCATTTATAATGAGATTCTTCTTTTTATGGATAGGTAATAGATGGAATTACTGTAGGCAGGTAAACTTTTACCAGAAAAATTCCAAATTGGGTAATCGTTCTTTATTTTATATGCAAACGGCTGAAAAGCACTTGGCTCTTTTCTCAGTGTGTAAGCTAGAAAACTACAATTAGTCAAAACTGTGTGAATTTAATAAAGAAATAATTGGAAAAATTACTAGTATCCAGGGTGTTTTTTGAAGGCAAATGATTCTTTTAAGAATGAAGCTGATGAAAGATGTTTTTTAGAGAGGGCTTAAAAGGGAAACAGAGAGCCTGCTTCCAAAATTTGGAAGCTGATGGAGGATACAAATTGTTATTTATTTTACATATTGAAACTAAGTGCAATAACCAATTCTGCTCCTTATAAAGCCAAAGGTTTTCATTTGCCCTTGCTGAGGCGGGATTGGAAAGATGAGAAGAGACCGAAAAGTTGAGAAACCAGAGAATGGATTAGCAACCAACACGACAAAAGGCAAAAAGGCAGCTAGCCAAAAATAGAGGCTTTAGTAATGTTAAAATATTCTAGTTATTCTAGTACAGACTAAGAATATTAGAAAGATCTGTACCGTAAAGGCACTTGGAGAAATAAAACCTTTCCCATCAGCTGCCCAGCTCTTGTTCTGCTGACGAGATGATGGCGGTGATGGACCTGCGTCATTCAGGCAAAGAAAAGGCTGGAACAGCACCGGCCATTGCCAGAAAAAAACTTGGTAACCCCCTGAAACTGCCGCAAAAAAAAAGGTAGATTTCTCAAAGCTGCTGCTGTGCCAAAGATCAGAGAATTCGGACGGTCCTGGGATCACTTTTGAGTGACGTGGTTTCATTGAGGCCTGCCAAGCATAATTTCAGTACACCTGAAACAGTCCAGCTTTTACATCAGTCATCAAATGATGTTTTTTAAAACGATACTGGGGGGAAAGGGCGTGCATAATAATATGGTTTGCATAATAATAAATATTTAGTGAGAGGGAACAATATTTGAAGGGAAAAGCAAAGAAGCTGTATCTATATATGTCAGATAATGTCTGCAGTCATGGCAATTCTTTGTCTGGAATGAACATCTGGAGGTCATCTCATCCAACTATCCGCTCAAAGCGCAGCCAGCCTACACAAGTTTGCTCATCACTATGACATCATCACGTTTTTTCCATACACATCTTTAATCTTAGCTCAAACACTGTCACCTGGGAGAACACAATGTCAGTGTGGAAGTTTCCCAGCTCTTTATTTGGAAATTCTTTGGAAGACTGTTTTCCTCAACAGAAGGAAGAAGATGTGAATTTGAGAAACATATTGTTAAAGTTACCTGACAAGTAGGATATATAACAATTTATTCACAAGTGGATAAATTTAAACAAGAATTACAACGACTTATTCAGTGTTGTAACTAATATTAATCTTTCAGCTATAAATAAGAGTTGCGTACTTTGGTTAAATTCTGACTCAACCAAGAAAATTGTTCTGAACTCATGAAGCTTTTCTTTTTCCCTTTAAAACAGATGGTGCCAAATCTTGAATTCACTAGCTACATCAAACTGCTACAAATCAAGCCATAAATGCTTAATTTAGGTAATTAGGGTGCCAAACATCCTATCCAATATGAAACGTAGAGGTGCTAAGAACTTTCATTAGCTCCTGTTATCAGGCATTATAAAACTGAATGAAAAGGTGACGGTGGTGTCTTAATCCTTTCATTTTTCCATGAATATGTTTAATATGGGTGAACGGTTAGATAAAGCACTTAATTGCATGTTGCTCATTAGTGGTTAAGAAAACAGTGAAAACATTTTGGTGGCCTAATAAAACATGAATTTGTGTGCATGCATTGCATTTTTATATCTTGCTTTCTGTAAGCGCTAAGAAATTTCACCCTTGGATCTTACTACAGGTGCCTTCAAAAAAGTAATTGAACATTTTGGAAGGCTGGATATTGTGGTTAATAATGCTGGAGTGAACAACGAGAAGGACTGGGAAAGCACTATACAAATTAACTTGGTAAGAATTCTCTCCTTTCACATGTTCGCACTTTATTTAATGCTGGGTTACACTTAGCAGCCATTGTGCCATGTGACGGAACGGGAATGGTTGGATTGGGAAGCACAGCTATTGGAACAATCACCACGTAACTGCACATGTACTAACCCATAAAGGACCCACCACGCACATTTAAGTTGTCTATCCGAGATGCACAGCCCTGTGTAGACTCAGGCTAACACCGGGCAAAATTCTCTTTCTATAAAACCCAATGAAATCCCAGATAGGTGGAACAATCACAGAATGGTTTGGGTTGGAAGAGACCTTAAAGCTCATCTAGTCCATGGGCAAGGACACCTTCCACTAGACCAGGTTGCTCCCAGCCCCGTCCAACCTGCCCTTGAACAATGTGGTGCCCAAAGCAGCAGAGCTGCACCTACAGGAGCCCGGTCTGTTTAAATGAAAGTTGTAGAACATTTTAGTCACTTGTGAGACTCGGCTGGCCCGAACTAGAGAGAAAGTGGCCTTTTTTGGTACGACAAGAAAACTTGTTCAACCAAGAGCTCCACATTTTCTTCACCATGAAGCAAGCATACAATCTGAACTTTTAGTACAGGCCATTTCACCATCGTCACCGATAGAAGCGCACCACTTAGAGCACTTACTTGCAAAAACCCAGTACATTCAATAAGCCCATCAAATTTATTTTCAAACAGACTGTTACCAGTTCTTTGATATTATCTGGTATCTCGTCAGCTGACACCACAAGATCTGTTTCTCCTTTGAAATTTTTTTTAATTTAGACAACACTTCTAGGAGATCTAAGGTCCAAAGGAAAGAGCAGCTTTCTAGGTTAATAAAATCCCAACCGGCTTGTATTCTACCACCTGTGAAGTTCTAATTTGCTGGTGAATCAGCAAGTCACCACCATGACCATGCTTACACAGTGTTATAATCTAGATCTGCAAAGAAAGTAGCAAGAGGAAACTTGGAAGAGTGCGATGTGGAGTTTTCTCTAATCAGTCATTTGGAATTTGTCAATGCAGCAAGAAAGCTCAGGATAAGAAAAGTTTGGTTTTGTCAAAAGTTTTAAGGACAAGGGAGTCTTTGAGTCCTAATGCCTCCATGAAAACAAAGTAACAAAAAAACCCCAGGACAAGTAACACAAATTGTGTATGAGACAAGTTATAGAAAAATTAATGGGAAATATGTATTTGAAAAAAAAAAATTAGAATTAATAATACTTTTTCTTGATCTTTCTTATATATCCAAGGTCAAATTTGCTTATTCTTGGAAGGGGCTGAACTGAGACGGCAGAGTGAAATTTCTGCAATAATCATAGAATCATAGGGTTGGCAGGGCCCTCTGGAGATCACCCAGTCCCACCCCGGCCAGAGCAGGGTCACCCACAGCAGGTGGCACAGGAACGCCTCCAGGCGGGGTTGGGATGTCTCCAGAGACGGAGACTCCCCCACCTCTCTGGGCAGCCTGTGCCAGGGCTCTGCCACCCTCACAGCAAAGAAGTTCCTCCTCGTGTTGAGATGGAACTTCCTATGGTCAAGTTTGTGTCCATTACCTCTTGTCCTGTCCCCAGGCGATAAGAGAAATACATTTGTTCCATTTCCTTTGCCTTTTATTTAAGTTTTCTTTAACTACGCATATTTCCACCTCCCTCTTTCCTTTCTAAAATATTCTGACAAATTAAACACCAGGAAACTTCATACTGTGAAGGAACCGGAGTGTGACATCCTCAGTGCTCTGCACCATCGACATCTATTAGTTCAGATCCCTTGAATTTGAAAGAAGACTTTACCTGTGTTCCAGATGATTTATTTCTCTTTATTTTTGTGCCTGGTTTAAGACAGGTTAGAAGTTGCTGTGGGCATCCATCTAGCTGTCAAAGTTGCAAGCACAGATCGTTAGTCATCACTAGAAAAACTGAAGTCCATGTGAGAAACACGTTTGTCTGTGATTCACCTTTACATTTAGCTCAAAAAATGAAGGTGTTTCTAATCAGCAGATCTTGAAGATATTTAACGTCCGAGTAAATATCCTAATGTAGAGTGATGTCCAAACAATTTTTCAGTGCCAAGAGCTTCAGGCAGAAGGCATTGAGAACCTCCATCTGCTATTCTTCTTCTCTTATTACCAGTGATTGGACTGCAGCAGACTATGGGTGGGGTTGAACCATCTCAAGTAGCAGAAAAGCTGGAATCCAAGTCTTACAAATCTATATGCTTAAATACAAAGCTACGGGCCCTAAAAAAAAAAAAAAAAAAAGGAAGATCATGTAGTCTATACATTATTGTATAGGTAAGTTCACCATAAATGTGTAAAAGACTTAAATCATAGCTGAAAGTTGAAAAATTTCATCAATACATGCTGGTGACTGAACAAGAATATCTAAAATGATCAAGCAGAATAGAAGTACAGCCATGCCAGTTATATCAAGGATGCCCCAAGATCCAAATATCCTCATTTATCTTTTGTTTGACTATTCTTTCCTTGTCTAACCCTGAGTCAACTATCTAGCTTATTTCCACAGGGCATTTCTATCGAGTTACTGTAATTTCCATAAACCAGCATATAACACTTTGAACTTTTTCGGTTTTAACTGTAATGATCAAAGAATAACAGCTGCTGTATTTATTATGTTGTACTGGTTGGTTCCATACAATATTTTTTCCTTCTTGTAGAGAAAGGGGCAAAATATGTATGAAATACACGATTTTGAAATGTGTCTATTTCCCCAACATTGGACATTTTTAGTATCCATTTTATGATCCCTAAGAACAGGCATAACTTCTACGGACACGCATTTTGATACACGTTATGCACATATTTTCTACTTTAAAAAAAAAAAAAAAAGGGGCGGGGGGGGGAACCCTCTACATTACAATCTTCATCTTAATGATATCATTTAGATATTGATACAACAAATATTCCCTGCCCCGGTATAAAGTACAAAGAACAAATATAGAGCAGTGCAGTGCAAGATAAATCAGAACAAACACATACGGGGTGTGTTCTTTATGGCTAAAACAGTTCACAGAACCGGTTGGTCCTCAGGAACATTTTTAAAGGAGTGTAAGGAAGTTCTGCGATAGTACTGCTCGAGAAAGCGTGAAAAACAGAAATGAAGAAGCAGGTTCAAAAAGTGGGACTTAATTTAGAAGAAAAAAGAGGAAATAAAACACAGTTCTGACTTGTATCCGTTACAAGTATCCATTCCTGAGAGCGAGAAAAGATAGCTGGGTAAAGACGGGGAGAAAAAGAGTATCAACCACCAAAACGATTTCTGTTGCAGTACTTCCCACTGTTTCGCTCCATTTTGTGCTAAACAACATCCACCTTTTTGTTACTTCATTAATACTTCTATTAAATTTTTAAGTATTCCAGCGATACCATCCATTCCTCACCTCAGAACTCCAAAGCCGATAGTATTGACTTGATCGATATCAGCTTGATCACTGGCAGCTCCAACTACTCGTACCCATACAAATGTACACTCTTGGTATTATGGTATATAAAAAAATCAGCTTGCCAACCATACAGCAATTCCATTTTAAGTGGAAATTACCGATGTAGTTTCAACAGCCCGTGATGCACACACGTACCCACGCACAGAATAGCACAAGGACATACGACACCTACGTTCTTATCAAGTTCCTACCTAGAGCCCTCCAGCATGACAAGAGCGGTGTTTCTTGCATTCAACTTCATAAGAACTCACGCCTAAGGAGTCCAGAAATTTTCTAATTTGACTTTTCTTCCTCTTCAAGTACCTAAAGAAAGAAAAATTCCCACATCTTTATGAGCCTTGAACGTATATGCTAGTTAAACACAATTTGGTGTTCTAAGAAGCTTCATTAATTTTATCTTGCATTGACGATGTAGGCTTTCTGGAACCACTGTAATTATAGTGGCTGCTTAATTACAGTACCTCTTCTCTTTACAAATGCACTTAGCACATTTTATACGAAGACAATCACAAAATTTACTTGGAGGTTACATGATATTTTGACTGCCTTACTGTTTTCTTATGCCAACAAAGTAATTATTTTGTAGGTCTATTTAAACCGATTCCTCAAAAGAAATTCAATAGACTCACGACAGAATTTGACAGCAAAATCACAATTATCTCCTGTTTACATGATGATTTTGGACATCCTAATACATTATTCTGGCAAAACTTTAAATTGCAGGCCATAACTTGGGCATGCCAAAAACGCCCAGTCATATCGGATCCAACTATTTAAGTGTTGCCCAGAGAGAAGTAGAATTCAAACACACACGTAAGATTTGTTCAGGTGCATGACAGACTCATCCTTCATTACCAGGCACAATGTAGCAGTACCCAATGATTCCAAATTTTTGCATTTCCCATGGGTTTGCGTAATTTATTTCCATAAATGACAAAGGTAACAAGTTTCTGCAAATTTAGAGAAGTCCTTTTCTAAAATGAAGTCTACCTAAGTCAGGGTCTGGCCCTGCCAAGTACTTGGATTGGTACTACAGAGAAGAGAGTGCAACACTCTGTATCGATGTGTGGCTCCGCTCAATGTAGCCCGTGGTGAAATACAGGTTCCAGCAAGTAGCAAACCTTGCAAAATTGATTAATTTGCTCATCAGTAAGGAAGCATTCCTCAAAAAGGCAAATAATGTCTTGGCAGAAACCAGAAGGGTAACCAGGGAAACTTCAGAAGTGATTAACGTTATTTATTTTGGGGACAAAGGCTTCATGATCATCACGAGGCTGTGCCATTGTTCAAGTGGTAGAAGGGAACCCTCGGCGGTATGCTGCAACCATCTCCTGGTCCATACGCCTTGCTCTCCTTTCCCAGTGGACCAGGAGAAATGACAAGGACTGAGCTTTTATCCCAAAATAATGTGGCCAGGACACACAGCTGGATTACCACCAGGTCCCCCAGTACAGACAAGGGCAAGCGCGGTGTCTTAATGCTACTGACACAGAAACCAACCAAACGCTGCTATCTGTAGAAGACAAAACGGCACGGGTAACGAGCTTACCAAGCTTGCATTCTAAGACAAGCAGAAATAGAGTAACTCTCTTGCTCAATGGCTTAGTCTCTTATTCTTCAGCACAATTTGATGTCAGGAGGAGGACTAAGTGCCTAGGGAGAGATGTGGCCACCAAAAAGTGAGAAGTACCACTTACCTTGAAATCAGTGGCTTGAGGGTCAGTCCTCCAAGTGCCTAAAGATGCCTGTAAGTATAATTACTTTTGTTGTTCATATTGCACTAGGAAGGACACAGACTTACCTTAACCGTACAGTAAATCAACGCACTTCTTAGCTTACAGTTTTAACGTGAGTTTACAGTAACCAATGGTGAAGTACAATGAAAAGCAAATTTCTTTGAATTAAGAACTCTTTAAGTCCAGCTACTCAAAATGCAATACTACTCCTATGTCCTTCAGGAATGTGGGTGGTGGGGGAGTAAAGAAAACTGCACAGTAAAAAATTAAAACACGGTATTTCACTCCCCCATTGTCTAAAAGCTACTGATTTCTAGCAAATGATCAAACCCTACTGCACATTCCTTACTCCTCTCCCTCCCTGGGCTTCTTGTTTTCCACACCTTGTGCTGGAAATTCAAACTCCAGAGCCTGCAATTTCATTTCATATAGCAAGTAAAGTAACCTATACACAGGAACGCCAAGGGGCTTGCATGCTTGCTACAGCCTGTCTGCTTCCTAGAAAATCTACATTAAAGACAAAATCAGTCCCACCTCCCTGTCCAACAGCAAAATGCTAGGTTTTTCCATGAATATCACGAGCAGCACTTAGTTTCAGACTTTTGAAGTTCATTTACGCAGTTCGTAAAGTACTTTGAAATGTTTCCTTGTAGATAGCCATCAATTTACAACATCACAGCACGAAAAGTTGAATGGTCTTGGGTCAAATTCCAGCTCTGTGCTAACCTGCTTTATGAAACCACAAGTCAATGGCGCTGACATTTGTTTTTGCTCGATATCCCTAGCACTCGACTGGATTGGCTCAGGAACCTACGTATAATGTTAGGACTGATTACCAATTACCATTTTCTTCTCTCAAATGAATTCATATTGCTTTATCACTTTGATAGCAACAGTCACCTTCAGCCCTGAAGGAATGCAGACACAGTTACGTAGTTTCTCAGCATAAAATATTAGCATGCCTAAGGGACAGCAGAAGTATCGGACCAGAGGTGGCCTATTTCTTATTAAATTGCTATAAGAAACTATGTCGGTTGAAACACAGGAAAAAAGCACTGTGTGCTAAATTACTTTCAAAGCCGTTGTCACTTACAAAGGATGATGACTAATGATGTCCTGGGCGCCATCACTGAAGAACATATTTTTTAGATCAAGCTAAAATGAAACACAGTCTGAAAATTGGCTTGCAGGTGTAATGTTGGAGTACAAGAACGTGGCACGATGCTGGCTAACACTGGTTCCTAACACCAGAAAAAAAAGGCATTAGGTCTCTGTGGAAGACTTGGAGTCTTATTAGGACCAGAGTTTCAAAATAAGATTTCTCTTAGAACAATACAATTCAAACCATACAGCCGTGGGGTACGCAGAAATGACAAGAATCACAGACTTTGTAAGTTTTCTCTTTGATTTTGACACTGATACCAAATTTGTCAAGTAGAACCATAGAATTGTCTAGGTTGGAAGGGACCTTTCAAATCATCGAGTTCAACCATCAACTGATTACCGATATGGTACTTCCAAAAACAACGGCAAACATCTTGAGTATTTGCACAATTATTTTTTAAAGTTCCCCATGCTGTCAGATACAAAGTTTTGGGTTTATTACTCTGTGGTGCTCCAGAATGCCTGATCCCCTCTAATTTTAATCTGTGATTTACAGAAGCTAATACCAGGAGATATTCCCACACTCACCGTTGTAACTTCATTGGGAAGAATCCTAAATTTTCTACCGGCAGTTGAGTACCGTCGTCTCTCTTGTTGCACACTCAGACCTGCAGTTCACCTTGATGGTCCATCTTCATTACGTGCTATAGTAAAGCACTGTTTTGATAAGAAAACAAACAGCACTATCACTGAGCTCACAGGTTTTTCCGTAGCTAGGAAGACAAGCATCTATTTTATTTTCTGCCTTTGAATGATACTGGTTTTCAGTGGCCAGGAGCAAAATACCTGGGTGAGACTCAGCTGCCCCAATTTTCGCTTTGCCTGCGTGACATTGCAAATTTGACTCCTTTCCTACTCTTTGTTCTTGTCATGTTTATGGACAATATCCATGCAGCTAAATGCAGTTGTAAACAAAGGAACTCTAAAAAATTCAACTCCAAAATGCAACACGCATGGTTGCACAAAGTTAAGTCTTCATCTTAAAATAAGTCAGACATTTTTTATTTTTTCAATTAGGCCATTTTGAATGTTAACTTTCCCAGAATTTCTATTTGCAATATAAAAACTCTGAATTATTGTTGGACAGGAGCGAGTGGTTAAAGTATTATTCTTAAAAGTATACAAGGAGAACTACAGAGTCTGAAGAACCTTTTAGTTTCTTTCAGTTTATTGAAAGGCAAATCGCAGATATTTTTCATCATAACCCAAAACTGTGAAACTGGGCTGCGGAAACCACATCATTCTTTGCCAGTTTTACTTTCTATTGTGGATTTCACGGTATAGTGAAGGAAGAGCTGATAAGCTTTCTTCTGGAATTCAGATGACGCATTCCGATGTCCACAAATAGGAAGCCAAAGTTGCCTTTTATGTGAGAGGAGGCCTGAGGCTACAATTTACACACTTGCAAAAATGGATTTCATAACAGACCCAAAAAACCTTATGCTGTTGTTCTTTGGAAAAATATTGTCCCTTGGAAAACTATTGTTCTTTGGAAAACCTCTTTCCCATTGAGGGTTTGGCACCCAGACAGGCCGGCCGGCTTCGCTTTATCAACTCCGCTGGGCTGGAAAGTGGCGCTAGGGCTTCTGCGCACACGTTGGAGGAGTTCCCTGCTACGGGAAGCTCAGACGCGGCTCTCCCTTGGAGAACTGTTGGGAGGACTTTCTCTCCTGGAAAGAGGGGAATTCTGGCAGGAGAACGGGAGGTCTGTCACACAACGCCTTTCAGCGGAAGTGCCATCTGCCGAGAGTACAGACAGCTGGGTTCTTCTCACCCTCTGTATTTGCTTCAGAACTTACCTCCAGAATAATTCTTTGTGTTTCTGGTCCAAGCATCAGGAATAGCCACGTCACCCGAGATCAGCCGAGAAATAAGTCACCAGAGATCAGGTTTTTACGAGGTTAACAGCAGGTATAAGGGCAACATCCGAACAAAAGTCTGCATTAATTCTGAAGACAACCTCTCACTATACCTACAGCAGAAGAAGGCTTCCCTGTCCACTTGAAGAAATGCTGAGTTAATGGAGTCTGGGGAGCAAAAAGAGCAGTAGAGCGATTTTGATAGGAGAGGCAAGCTACCCTCTTTTTCCTTGTCTTACAATTGTGGTTTGGCCAGAGACTCGTCTCACTCTGTTATCTCCTTGAATGAGAAGGCTGGAGGAATAGAAAAATCCCCAAGGAGCCTGAAGCTACTTCCTTCTCCCAAGGAGCCTGAAGCTACTTCCTTCTTGGGATGATTTATTTCCTCTAATCATCCCAAGTGGAATTCTCTTTTTGTGTTGAGCAGGCTGAGCCGCTGCCCCAGGGCATGGCAGGTCCCGCACCCGCTCTCCCAGGCGGCAGTAACCCCTTCCTCTCTAGAACCTCCTATGGACAGCCCATCACGTCTATATATTCAAAAAAACACCACCCACCCTTAAGACCGAGTCAGTTGAGCTGCCAATGAGTTTATATTCAGAATAGGATACTTTACAGCAACACTATTGAGCATTAACCATCTTCTTTTTCAATAAATCCTTTAAAATTTTCATGTGAGAATCAACATTAAACACCCTTAAGACCGAGTCAGTTGAGCTGCCAATGAGTTTATATTCAGAATAGGATACTTTACAGCAACACTATTGAGCATTAACCATCTTCTTTTTCAATAAATCCTTTAAAATTTTCATGTGAGAATCAACATTAAACAGCACTTGACTGCGTTTACAACAGCTCTGAAACTTTCCAGGACATGGCAGAGAAATCAGATTTAGTCTGGTATTTTACAAGCCACTGAAGAGAGTTCTTTGGAAAGTTTCTGTTAAAACATTTAATCAATAACATTCTTTTGATATTAATCAAAACATTTTTAAAAGTATGTTACTTAAGACAAAACTTTCCAGGGGAAAAACAAAAGAAAGCTTTTTATGGGAATGTTTGGTTTAAGAAAAGTTTGACTTGTTATTTCAGAATTTTGAACTATTCATATTTGGTGAGGTTTTTTTTTTTCACATTATTCCAGGAAAATGGTACACTGAAAATACAGTGATATTGAAAACCTCACATAAAATGATGCAACTATAAAAAATGGAAAAAAGCTGATTCTTTATCGAAATTCCAAAGCAAATTTGGTGATGAGGTCTCAGGTTGTTTTATCGCCGTCAGTGGGCAGCTTAACTTCATGTAACTTGGGCAATGAACAAATAATATTCATAAAGCAGGACACGCAGCCCTCCAAATCCTCTTAAAACCAATAAGCGCGAAGGGCAACTGAACTTGAATCAGGACTTTTACTTTATGTTTTACAACACGCACGTCTAAAACTATCAGCTAATAAAAATGAAATGCAATACATGTCTTTAAATTATTCTAATTTTGGCTTGTGAATTTCGATAATGGTAGAAAAATACTTAATGTTCTGATTTTAAAAGCTTTTTCTTTCCAGTACACATAGCCACTATCCATTACATTTTCGTTATATACAAATTTATTTTTTTACTGTGTTTTTTTACTACTTTGGGAGATTTCCTTCTCCATGATTCACAATTCCGTAGATTTGGTGAAAACTCTCAGTGAAATAATTGTGCACAGACGCGAACGTATTTGTAAGGCCACTTCATCTTTGGAACATCTTAATTTGGATCGAATAAATAGCACTAAACCGTAAGAAAATATAAAAGGAGTTCTCATTTAAAAATTGAAATAATATTTCCAGAAAATTAACACTCAATGCATTTGTTCGCTTTAAGTAGAAATTGTAAATCAAATGTGAACTGATTATGAAGAGACGTAACAAAATCAGTAAATAATTATGAAACGCATCACTAATGCAGAAATTTCACTAAAATTAGTATCTCGCCCTAGCAGCAGCGTCTGCTGCCTTCCCATCATCACTTCTAAAGTTTCTGGTGGAGTGACTTACTCTCTGGGAAGGACTCGAGCACTTGATGGGTTTCGGAGGCCGATAACCCCAGGCATGGCGTATCTTTAGACGTCTTGGTTGACATGTCTGAAGTTTGGTGAGATGAATCCCAGCAGAAGTTCTAAACGTAGATCAAAACCAGATCTCAAGGAATCAAGACAACACAGGTCTCAGTAAAATTCTCTTCCTCAAAAATCTTGTAAAAAAACATTTTAAAAAACACATGCTGCAGGTTAATATTATGATAAATCCACGTTTCACAGCTCTTCAAATTTTTTTATTTTTTGCCTTATTTATGTTTGTCTTTTGGGGTTAACCTTCTTTTGAGAGGAATGGTAAAACTCCAGTAACTTCAGTCAGAAAAGAACACAGATTTTTTAATATCCTGGGACCAGAAATATAAGGTATAACTTGACCCCCAAAAGAAACCTCCTGCCTTGAGCCAAACGGAGTTACAAGTGTCGGTGTTATCTTCAGAACCTGTCTATACATTTTTTACAATGTAGAGCAGTTTGCCTCGATAAAAATGCTGGGAATTGGATCAGTTCATCCACCACTTGTATAAATTATTTACATATTCTGTATTGCATTTCCTTCACAGCATTTATTTCACATTGCAACGTTTCAGTCTGATTATTGATATTATAGAATCATAGAATGTGTTGGGTTGGAAGGACCTTTAAAGGTCAACTAGTCCAACCCCCCCTTCTTATCATAATATGAAAAATAAACAAGCTGCTCTTATTTCCATGCATTGCAATTCTGCTTCTGAAGCTCTTGAGTTGCATTACTGGGGAATGTATAAAAGTATAAATAAGATCACTGGTAAAGCAATACAGGTTCTAGGCACCACAATTAAAGCAAGATTCAGTTTTTCCTAAAAAACTCACATTTTGAAAATAATAATCGCTTTCCCCCCTATATCAGACATCTGTGATTAGAGGAACCTACCTCGGCTTAGAATACATGAGAAAAGGAAACGGAGGCGATGGAGGAGTAATCATTAATATCTCGTCTTTGGCAGGTAAGAATATTTTCTGCATAAACATTTCCTACTCCCTCGTTTGTTTCTAAAATAAATGAATTGTACTGATCAGTCACACTTTTCCTTCTTTCTTGTGGCTCTTCCCTCTTTATTCCCATTTTGACCCGGTTTTCATCAGAGCAACCAAAGTAACGTCAAAGGGCCACGACTTTCACTTGCTTTTTAAACTCAGTTCAATGGAAAATTCAGTCATTTTCCTAACCTTAATAATCTGGAGCATGATGTAAATAGTTTTTTCCAGGTTTCAGTACTGCCACACATTGAGCAAAGCCTAACGAGCCTCAATTCATTATGTTATTCAACACCCTTCAACAACATTGCAGAATTAAAACACCACGTACACCACACTGCGTGTAAGAAACAAAGCCAATGTATAGACCTCATTTCAATTCAAGGTTACTTTAAAACTGGTCGGTTTTTATATTATAAAGTATTTATCAGGCATCAAATATGGAAAATCAGCTAGTCTTTATCCACAGCAAGCGAGGCAGCGGTAGCAGGTCCCGCATTCAGCTCCATAGCAGCACAGCTGTAGGAATATTTAAAATAAGACTGTTATCTACTTTATTAAGGAAGAATGTCACACACCAACTCTGTCCATGCTCCAGGCCCTCCCAAATGTCACCTGCATCTGCTTGAGAAGCCATAAAATTAACACTCAAATTTCATTGAGCTTAAGCGAGAACATTCTTTGCTCACGACTTAGAATCACAGAACCATAGAATCACCTCGGTTGGAAGGGATCTTTCAGATCGTCGAGTCCAACCATCAACCTGACTCTGACAGAAACCGTTGCTAAACCATGTCCCTCAGCCCCACGTCTGCCCGGCTTTTCAATCCCTCCAGGGACGGCAACTCCCCCACTGCCCTGGGCAGCCTCTTCCAGTGCTTGACAGCCCTTGCCGGGAAGGAATTGTTCCCAACATCCATCCTAACCCTCCCCTGGCGCAACTTGAGGCCGTTTCCCCTTGTCCCCTGGCCTGTCCCTTGGGAGAAGAGCCCAACCCCCCCTGGCTGCCCCCTCCTTTCAGGGAGCTGCAGAGAGCGAGAAGGTCTCCCCTCAGCCTCCTCGTCTCCAGGCTGAACACCCCCAGCTCCCTCAGCCGCTCCTCACCAGACTTGTGCTCCAGACCCCTCACCAGCTCCGTTGCCCTTCTCTGGACACGCTCCAGCACCTCAATGTCTTTCTTGTGGCGAGGGGCCCAAAACCGGACACAATACTTATCTGTGCTATAACTGTATTTCAATTCATTGACATAAAAATAGAATGATGTGGTTTCTCATCAGTCAGGGTTGCTGCTGCTCAGTTGTGGGGCAGAATCCTTCTCCCTTTCTGTAGGCACGCATCTTGCTGTGGCCGGGCTCATAGCGAAAAAGCACAACAAAAGGGAAAAGGTCAATAGAGACCAATGCCACCTCACCCTCTTCCTCCCAAAATTTGGGGGGAAATACTCGCATTCTCTCCTGTTTGTTTGAAGACTTTGTTCTCTCTTGCTACTGTCACACTGCCTGGGAAAAAGGCTTACCCTTGGCTTGTCAGTGCTTTCCTTGGTATCCATGCAGAATACCAAACAGCAGTAATTTTATTCTGGGGTATTCCTGGATTAAATAATTGTGTTTTCACAATGAAAAGCCAGTAAGGCAGCAGTGGCCAGAGTTTTTGACTGTGAATGGGGATTAGTGCCCAAGAGCTGTGCACGTTCCGAGTACTGTCAAATCCTCCTGCAAACCTTGGCTTTGGTGATGAGAAGTCCAGTTCTCCCATTGACTTAAGGTGTCTGGATCTTGAGGATCTGACTTTATAAATGCATGCTCCTCGCAGGAATGAGAGTCCCTTAGTAAAATTCTCCTTTAAGGTACTTTACGTCGGCACTGGCAACGCTGCCTAAGACATTGCCTCCTGTTGCCGTACGTGTATCTGCGTTGCCTCAAACCAACGTTGTATCGGGACCAAACTAACCCAAAGGCAACCGCTGTTGCAGTACAAGGGTTCCTCAACCCAAGTAAAAGATTAAACGTTCTCACAGAAAGGCTGATGCCCACGCAGCGCTTCGGAAAGGGCAGGAACAGCAAGTCGCGTGACTCCGTTTCTAGACAGTCTCAAGTGAACACAAAATTATTTTGATTTTAAGACCTAACAGCTTGGCTTTCCTCAGCTTGGTAAGAGTTTATATGTGCCATTTTAATTGGTTGATCAACATTTCCATTTGTTTACTACTTTTTTAACGTTAACATTGTGCCATAAAGATTGTCAAAACCAAAGCGTTCTTTGCTTTGTTTGCCTTTCCAGAGCTTGCATTTAGCAATTGTTTCCAAGGTTATAAGGAAAAACACACTAGAAAAGCTGACATACGCTAATTTCTATCGTTTGTTTATTTATTTACTACTATTTGTGCTTTCTGACTCTCATTCTCCTTTCCAGTCTGAAGGTCTAAGTCCTGCAGTTTATTCCATATATAAAAGGCAAACTGCCATTGGCTTGTTTAACGTTCCCTTCTAGTGTTTTCTTTTCTCGGAGCGAGCTTCTGTTGATCATTAAACTCTCCAGTGGTTTTGATCCACCCCCCCGCCCAAGTTCTCCAGAAGATTTCATCAGATACGCTCTGCAGACAGCAAATATTCTGGTGTCTTGCTGAGCAGCAAGAAGAGTTATATTTAGTGCTTTTGTACCGTTCAATAATATTTGCTTTACCCACTAATTAGTTTCCAGTTCTTGACCATGGGAATTTTGCCAACGATTTGAACTCGGGTCAGCATCGAGCCTGACTGTTTTATATTTCCAAGCACCCACGGAACTACTTAAATGCTTTCTATGAAGTGGATGCTTAAAGTGCTCGCTCAGCTGGGTGAAAGCCAGCGCGTCCACCCTTTCCAGTATCCAATCTTCCTTCTTTAGCGTCTCTGTGAGACAGGACCAAATACAAAAGGGAGAGAGAGACAGAAGGACATGCAGCAAGCACCCAACTCCTAACCCGCTGCATCTCAAAGCTATACAACTTTCTTAATTTTAAGGGATTTGGGGGTTCATGTCAAGAGGAAGTAATGCCGCTAAGCAACCGAGAGAATGGGAACCGTGTTTTATTGCCCACTTGCCCCCATAAAAGATAAGGCTAATGGCCACAGGTTTTGGCACTGTGATAAACTTCATTTCAAATGGAAAGATGAAATTATTCTAAAATTTCTTCTGCAGGAAGCTACGTACATTAATTGTAATTTTTAACAGAATAGTTACAAGCATCAGCAAAAGCAGACAAAACCAAATTTAACTCCTGAGATTATTCACATAGGTAAATTTAGCGTTGCCTCTTACCTTTTGGTGGCTGGTACCTACACGCGTTTATTAAGTAAAGGGAGAAAGGGAATTCCTGTGTGTGCATGCACTGGCTGTGATAGCCTCCAGGCCTTCAAGAAGGTATTGTGTAAAACTGAATTTGTATCTCTATGGATGATAGAAGGTTTAAAAAAAAAAAAACATAAATCAAAGTATTCATAAAAAACTAGCGAAATATTTAGCATGAGACCACGCGAGGTTTTTATGAGAGGCTGTTCAATGGGTGGCGTCTCTGGACACCCTGCTATCGCACCCCCCTAGCAGTGCTTTAAGCACACCCAACGTCAAGCACTCGGGCTCCACAGCCAGCCCGTTCGTCCTCCTTCAGCCAAAAGAAATACTTAAAGTGCCCCTCATAGCAAAGCAGCTTCTTTAGCACCCGAGCCTATCTATATTACACGAACAAAGCAAAGCGTGCGGCTGACGCAGTAAAGGCAAGGCTTTGGCACAGCGACGGGGAGGAGCAAAGGGCAGATGCTGCACAGCTGGGACCTGCAGTTCAGCATCAGGAAGGAGCTTCTGTCCCCTCCCCTTCGGTGAAAAAGAAGATGCCGAGCAGAATCCACAGTGACGAGGGTTAGGAAATTTAGAAGCTATTCCTTTGAGACTCCAGCGTACTGTTAAAAAATTTCCTAGAAATGACACAGCTTTGAGTCGTTGCTAGGATTTCTGTCTCTCCGCTGTTTTGACGCAGGTCACAGCAGGGTAACTGACAATATGAACGTGAGCTGGAACCGCCCCCCCTCTTCTTAAGAAGGAGAGAACCCATTCTCTCGTCACTCTGTAGGACCCTCTCGCCCCTCGCTCATAGCTCTAGTTCCAAATCCGCTTCTTCAAAAGCGCCTTTGGCCTCCAAAGACGACTGTAAGCATTTCCCGTACTGTTTATCCAGACTTTTGCCTAAGGGCGACAGGGAGATTTCTGTAATGTGGTTTGGAAAGATGGTTAATTTAAACAAATAGGGCTAAATCTTGGGATGTTATTTATTTGTAAGTATTCTATGTGTTGCAATAGGCTTTGTTAAGTATATTTTATAAAACAAACCTAATCTAGAAAGGAAAACAAATTACTTTGGCAGTATTTGCCAACATATGGAGAAGCACACTTTTGATTTCCTTTTAAATAGGTGCCATCGGTTTGCCAAAACTTACCCTTCAGCGCTTTCACACATCTTTTTCATAAACAATGAAAATGTAGAGCTTTAGGATGCCACACGATACTGTGATTACCACATTAGTGAGAGAAAATTCATATATTTTGATGGAATATTTAAATGGTTGGACTCGATGATCTTAAAGGCCTCTTCCAACCAAAATGATTCTATGATTCAATGAATATATTTGTCAACTGTGAATTGAATACAGCTTAATCACTGCATAATCATAGCGTAGAAGCGCTGCATTCTGATGAGCCCAAAACCTCCATGAGATCAACGCCCGTGTTAGAAAAGAGACTTTGGGTCTCGTTTTCTCTGTTCCACGCTCATCCAAACATGAAGGACAATATTCCAAGAATTAACAGAACTTGCAGATACTATCAAACAGAAATTACATTTGTCTCAAGCTGCCCAACAGTGCACCCACGGGCAGCAGCGGGTGCACTGGCACATGGGATTCCTGCTGGTCTGCTTGAATTGGGTTTGGCAAACCAAAGGGCACCTTCACTCATCCCGAAATCATTTGCAATCCACCAACTCATTTTCGATGGAGGTTGTTTGAGAGGAGAAGGAAGTTCCCCGTCCCCTTTCGTGTAGCAGCTCAGTGACGCAGCAACATCCAGAGAGAGGAAAATCTAGGCAGAGTTGCCTCCCCTTGCTAAGAGAGATTGAAAACCCACATGTATCGTGTTCCAGGAGTACACCGCCCCAGCATCATCCATTCAAACACCTTCCCCTTCCTCCCCACTTTCTTTGTGCATAATGTTTTCCAGTTTGTTTTACTGCCATTCAACTTTGCATAAGACAATAAAATATCCATGGGAGCAGCAAATGGAATCCAGATTTTTCACAAATCATAGAATCCTACAATGGTTTGGGTTGGAAGGGACCTTGAAGACCACCCAATGCCACCCCCTGCCCTGAGCAGGGACACCTCCCACTAGCCCAGGTGGCTCCAAGCCCCGTCCAACCTGGCCTTGAACCCCTCCAGGGATGGGGCAGCCACAGCTTCTCTGGGCACCCTGGGCCAGGGGCTCACCCCCCTCACAGCACACAATTTCTGCCTCAGATCCCATCTCAGTCTCCCCTCTGTCAGTGTCAAACCCTTCCCCTCGTCCCACGGCTCCCCTCCCTGCTCCAGAGTCCCTCCCCAGCTTTCCTTTTGAGGGACTGGAAGGGGCTGGAAGGTCTCCCCGGAGCCTTCTCTTCTCCAGGCTGACCCCCCCCAGCTCTCTCAGCCTGTCCTCCCAGCAGAGGGGCTCCAGCCCCCCCAAATGAATGCCTTAACTAATATGCTGTGAACTCATATTTGCTCACCGGTTGCATAAATCCTCTGGCAGAGCAGGATCACTGTCACAGGGCGGTTGATCCCAAAATCCTAGCAGAGCCTCAGGCCACACCACTCGCAGACAGGTCCAGCTCCCCAAACTCAGGACCAGGAGTGAGACAGGACTCCCATCAATTTGGGTGAGGGATGTGAGGACCAGTCTTCATTGTTGCTGTTTTGGCTGAGAATCAGTCAATTTTTTCTTCTCGGTTCTCCGTTTTAGCAAAAATAATAAATTCACTTAGAAAAGAACTGGGTTTAATGCTTTGATTCAAAGAAAGAGTTATTTATTCCTCCCTTCCTGCCTAGTTATTCCTGCTGTCTTTCGACATTTAAGTCTTTGAAACTTATTACACTTCATTATTGTGACCTCTGCCCTTCCTTTGTTTATTTCATGACTTTGTTTCTCTTCCCTCTCGAGTAACAATTAATTTGTCTTACTAGGTTTAAAAAAAAAAAAAATAGAATAAAATTCCTCCTCTGTGTTTCCCCGTAGATTTTGTCTTTTGCATATTTGCTAGCATCAGCCTCACTGGGACTGTTTTTTTCTTTAAAACATGTAAAACTACTCAGGAGTTTAAAAAAAAATAGTATCATAATATTTCTATTGTGCTAATATTCCAGCGTTTCCAATTATTTGAAGAATGGTGATGATCTAAGGGAACAACCAGCCACGAGGCCAAATTCTTCATTTCCCACCACTGAACGTTGCCAATAACGGTGCTGCTTTCCCTGGGTCACCGATGTAGCGTTCAAACCAAGCTAAAGCCTTGAAGCTCTCAGGGTTGTCATTAGAGCTTTGTGCCGTCTTAGAAAGTTTTTCCCTTCAGACCAAATGGATTCCGGAACAAAGGGCCCACGCAGGGCTCTGGCATCCAGAGCTTTTCCGGCAAATCCCTCCTTAAAGCTGGGTAGCGTATTCTTCATCTCCACTGAGATAAGTCACCCCCTTTATATCCCTTAAAGATATGAAATATGAAGAATGAAAAACCATACCTGGGATATTAATTGGCATGACTTCCAGTAGAATCAAGCATTAAGGCCTCAAAATCAGTACTCAGTTTCACAATACCACACCGAAGCACACAGACAAATTTATCCTCTCACCAGGACAAGTTTGGGTTGGCCATGCTCAAGACCCGAGCTTTCAGGTGGAACCACAGCCTCCGCGCGGCCCGGTTCAGCTGTCACCGCAGAGTGGAAATTGTTGGCATAATGGGCAGAAATGTACATGCGCTCATGGCCTCTCATCTCTTCTTGACCAGCTTTTTGCCATCAAACTCAGTCTCACCAGAATTCAGTTCTTAATTTTCCTCCAAAACCTCTGTTCTCCCTTCTTTCTCTACTATAAATAATGATTTTATGCTCTCTCCCCGTAAAGGTTCACAGTGTTAGCAGTCACTTTTCATTTTGCTTCTGCTCGTCCCTACAGAGGGGAGCTATGATATTTCCAGGATCTTTACCTCTTTTTCCTGTTCCCTTCTAAATATTTTCATCCTGGCTTTTCATTCCAGAACAGGGCCCACTCTAGGAGTTACCAAACCATAAAATCCTTTTCAGCCAACCTAACTCAACCTAGAAAAATGCCTCAAAAGGCTTTGCTATCCCCACCTCTGCTTTCATTTCATCCTGCCCACTACCTAAGGTCTTCATCTCAGTGTTTCCTCACTTATCTCTATATTCTCTCTGCACCGAGGTCCTGCATTCACTTCTTAGGGCTTTTTCCGTGTGCTTATTGCAAGGTGGGTTCCCTATTTCATTTCGATCTCTTTTAAAAAATTATCACCTATTAAATATTACCAGAGTAGTATCTAAGTAAAATAGAGTTTACAGTGCCTCAGATGGTGCCTCAAGTCTGAATTACTTTATCTACAGCTGCTTACAGAGCAAAACCCATGATGCAGAGGGGCATGGATTTGTTCTAGTCCCAACCACATTGCCAAATAAATACCAAATAAATTCGCAGTAACGCCCTTCCGCGGGCAGAGGGGCGGGCTGATGGCAGCTGCCCAGGCCACATAAGCACGGGATTGAAGTCAGACGCTATATTTATGTTTTGATATATTACAAAGATGATAGACATTAAAGCAGATACAGTAGTCAAAATGGACTTGGCTATTTCTCTTACCTTTTCCCTCACTTCTCCCCTGAAATCACTGCAAATGACTGCAGGTGCCCAGTTCACCGATCAGCAGCGAGGGTGTCAGCAATCAAAGTTCATCTAAAACACATAATTTACGAACTTTAAATACTTTACAGATTCACAGAAGGCAGCTCAAAAATGTCGTCCTTGCGTGTTTTCTTCCAGACCCTTCCCTCTGTTTTAAGTCATACTTCATAGATACAACTTTGTCCCTTAAAAGTTGTATATTTTATTCCTTTTCTCTTGCCTCCTCGTGGTTTTATCAATCTCCTTTCTTTTCCCAGCCTACCTCACGTTACAAAATACAATTTGCAGGTTTTCACTGATCTATTTTGTTGCATCTCTATAAATCCCTCACTTATTTTTTGTTCCATTATAGACGTATATATGTGTTTAAGGTAATCATAAATAGGAGTACCCGACATCTTTATTCAGCTACCTTTTTATTTTGAAGGACTCATGCCTGCTGCATTCCAGCCTGTGTACTGTGCTACAAAGCATGGTGTGATTGGCTTCACACGGTCAATAGCAGTAAGTATGTGCTTTTGAAAACAGTATCAGCAGCTCCTTGGGAACACGCTCAGTTTCTCGTGTTCCCTCGCTACTGTCACACGACTGGAACTAATTTTCTTAAAGTAAATGTAGTGTTAGAAGCAGCGGAGGTTCCCTTCTTCCACAAAGGGAATCCAAAGATGGAATAAGTGAGGCGCGTGTGTGTGTTTATGAGCGATTTGAGGCTTTGGGAGCATGGAAGAAAGATGTTGCAAAGTAATTGAAGGACAGTGGGAGGAGCCCAAAAGTCAAATTCTTGTCCAAGCTTTGAAAATAGTTTTCATAACTCCATCCCAGTCATTTAACATTTTCGTTTCCTTATTTGTAAGTCAGGTTGATGACTTTTTTTAATCATCAATAGGCACTAAAGCGTCCAAAAAGTGACTTGAACACAAAAATGTTTACCATTATTTGTTCTTACCAACTCTTAATACGCTGAAAATGCAAAATGACACGTTCAGGATGGGACACGTTAGATGTTATATGACCATATAGTAAGTCTTAGCCTCTGACTCCAAAACTCAAAACTTTCTAGTTAAAACGAAAAAGCAGTAAAATAAAATAATTTGGAGGGAGCAAATAAGAAAACACTTTTAGAGGAGAAGCTTAAAGATACTCATATAAGATTTCCAATCTAATTTCCAGAATAAGGTACCTGAAATTATCATTTGTATAGTTTATGCATATTTTATGCCCCCACCTCCACCCAAATAACTTAATTTTTAGATTAGTGTAAACAGATTAGTTTGGCTAACGTACTAGCCACAGCATGAACCTGAAACCCGGTCTTCCAGTTTGTCCTCTTGTGATAACATAAACGTCACCATCTAAGTTCAAAAATAAAGGGTCTGCTAGAAAATTAGGGGAAATGCTGTCACTATGGAATGTGAGAATGGCAAGGAGAAAAAGAACAATGAACATAGTGAACCCCTGTATTTCCCAGGAAAGGCAGTACAGCCTCACGCTGGGCAGGTACGATACAAAACACCTAGGACTTCAGTTTCTTTTCTTCTCCAGACCAAAAGGGCGGGTTACCATATCGTGAAAATGACACGTGATGTACGTAATACCAGAAAGGATTCCCGTTAAATTGTTAAGATAAATAGAATTCGGTGTTGAACAATGGCGATTATTCTTGGATATATCATGTATAGTTCATGAGTTCTGTGCCATCCCTAAGGAAGTTCATCCAGCATTCTACACGTGCCTGGATGCTGATGAGATTCTTTGCCACACGCGTTGGTAGCACCACAAACGAAGGGTCCTACCACTCCCAGAGCAGTTTGTGCTGCTTGCTGTCATCATCTTCCTGAACTGCTTCCTGAAAAACTCCTGCCGCTTTCCTGGTGTTCAGAGGGACTTTCCTGCAGAGATGCTCAGCGATGGATTCCTCCTTTGGCGGGGACAATAGAGCAGCTGGAAAGGTTTAGCATTAAAGTTGCAGGGGTAGGGACCAAATCCTATTTCTGTTGACGTGAGGGAGGTAAATACAATCTTAGAGTCAAATCTTGATTTGATTTCAGATCGTTTTCTTTTAATAAGAAAGTTCTTCCAAGATTGGAAGCATATGGGAGATAATTTTTACTCGGTTTTGCTTATGGGAGTGATATCATCCCCCTAGAACACTGTTAATGACATGCCAAGAGCACTAATAACAAAAATATTAGAAAAAAACCAGCTGCATGGAAAGAAGAGTGTTGATTTCTTGTGGAATTGTTCTCCCAGCAACACAGATGTTTTTTTCTAGTAACCGAGTACGATTACTAGAGAAAACGTGCTTCAAACTTAGTTGCTGAAACAAAACAATCAGCAGTAACAAAAATCTGCTTACTAGGCAGGGCTGAAAAGTACTTAGTGGTAAATCTCGTTCTTCGAAAAATTACTTGCACAATGCTATTTTAAAATGGTGATGACGAGTGCCTAACTTCTTCTCTTTCCTAGTTAGCGGCAAGTATGGAAAACTACGGTGTGAGACTCAACACAATTTGCCCAGGATTTGTCAACACACCGATTCTTCAGTCAATAGATAAAGAAGAGAATATGGGACAATATTATTCGTATAAGGATGAGATCAAAAATATGATGCAGTTCTACGGCGTGATGGAGTAAGTCAGATACAGCGGGGTTTTGCCCTTTGTTAATGAAGGAAAAGCACACACGACAGCACTTTTATCAAAATGAAAGGGAAACACTGCTTCAGATACAAGTCTATTAAATGTGTTATCCCATATACAAGGAACAAATGGCTGATATCTAAGGCTGCCTTAAGAGTATCACCTACACAGTGATATTTCCCTTTATGCATTCCCATTTCCCAGCAAAGCGCGAATCGAGTGCCCGCGTTAAAGATGGCACGTGAGTTTTTAATAGCCCTTGGTGTTCCTCCATAAGTTTGTTTAATCAAACTTGTTGCGAGATACAGGATGTATCATTTGTATTGAATTTCCACAAAAGTCGCAAGTGATCCAAGACAGGAATCAGACCAAGAGCTGAGAAAAATGGACTAAGTGGATAAGATGATGGTGGATCAGCTGAAAGAGTCCCTTAGCCCAGTACAGGATCGCCACCAGAGGCCAAAAGCCGACAGCTGGGACAGAGCACGAGAACGACACAAGCATAAAGTGATATTTTTTTAACACTTTCACGGTCTCGTCACAATTAGCTGCTCAGATACTTCTGCAGAAAGAAAATTGTATGCCTGTGTTGTTTGGCCCATACGTTTTCGTATGTAAAATATTGAGCACAGCGAACTGCATGTGACAAAATTCCCCTTACGCTAATGTGTCCGTCAGTCCTGCTACAGGAACAGGACAAATTGCTGCAGAGGACTGGGGAAGGATCACTTCTGCCCATCGCCCTGACACACACAACTGTGCTGCACCTCCACAGGGATTTAGCAGTCACTAGAGCAAACAAACCATGATTTGTAAAGTTGCCCTTTTAGGTTGTGTTTCCTGATCGAGGAGACTGAATTTCTCTCCGGAAACACTCAGAGGTGGCAACTTCCTCTTTTCTTGAAAAGAAACTTCTTCAAACACCAGATTATCTCATTTTCAGGGTATATAGCTTTCCACTGAGTTTCTTTCCCTGCCCTTTTCACAGGCCCTGTTACATCATGATTCTGAAATAACAACTTTTTTTTTTTTTCCAGCCCATCAATAATTGCTGAGGGACTGATAACAATAATTGAAGATGATACTCTAAACGGAGAAGTTATGAAGATCACAGCATCCCAAGGGATTCATTTTCAAGAATACAGCCAAACACCTTATACACCATCAAAGAGATAATTGTTTTATGCTAATTACTATTGGCTTTTTTTAAATCTAAAAAAAAATTTTGAAAATTGCAAATTTTTGGAAAAAAAGGTTAGTGTAATATCTAGAGCAGTCTCGGTGCTCAAGCATGTGCCTCCTAATAACAAAGAGATGGACAAGAAAATCTGGTGTGGGAAAATGTTACCATCCTATGTTGATTCTATAAGCACCAATAATTGTATTTATTCAGTAAAATAAGCATGCTGCTCTCAAGATTTTTGATTATGCAGTAATAGGGGCCAGTTTTTTCCTTCTGGTAGTTCTGATCTACTTACTCCAAGTGTATTTTGGTGGACCTGACTTACTTCATATAATTCTTTTCACTGTCATAAGCGTCTACTTATTTACATCTCGAATTCCGCAGGCCAGGAATTCAGTTCAGGAATCCAGAACGCAAACCTACCAATAAGGAGTTAAGAATTTACGTTTTCTTAGGAAATATAAAATAGAACAAGAGGCAAAATGATCTTTCCTCATTTATATGTGCAACTGAATATGTTGCATATCACACTAGAAAGTACAGGTTTTTATCTTCTTGGATTTTAGCTATTTATAAAGTAATTCAAAAATATTTTTGTTTTCTTTTATAGAGAGATATATATGAATTTTCTTTCTCTGTATATACAAGGATGAATATTTTGGCATTGATTGAAACGTCTACTTTCTCATTAAATCTCATTTTCTAAACCTTTAAGTCTAACCTCTTGCCTTGATTGATTAAAACCTCAATTAAATCCCGAATAATCTGTTTTTTTCATGTTTCGTACATGTCCGTTTTGGTACATATTCTTGGAGCATGTCACATAGTGGCAATGAAAATAAAACATGAGCTTCCTACCTGCTGAGCGCCACTGGACCTTCTGAATCCAGGTCAATCCCCAGCTACATTTATGAAACAAACCTTGGCACCCCATGGGTTACGTGCCTGACAAAAATAAATTTTTACATGGCAATTTATTTAGGCTCATAGCATAAGATGACTTAATAACTCCTGTGAAAGCTGGGAGAAGTTAATATTTACCCTCCTTAGTAGCACTGACTTTAATTTCCCTAATGTAAGCATTGTTTTTTTCAGCATTGTATCTGGAAGGGAGGAAACACTAATATTTACCTTCTGTGGAAGGCAGGGAGTAGTAAGACTGTGGGGAGAAGAAAAGAAGCAGACACACATGCCTTGAATTACTCACCATTCTCCCTCCCTCCCCCATTTTTGGCTATGGTAACACTATTTTTACAGCCTATTTCTGAACGCACAGATGATGCTAGCCGCACCGTCGGCATCCCTGAAAGCCTCTGTCTCGCCCTCTGGACTAACAACTGCTATCTGATTTGATTGTGTTAATTTCTACTTTTGTTGATTAAAATCAGAGCATTTCCTAGCACGTGGCAGAGAAGCGCGAAAGGCGCGATGGAAACGTAAACCCAGCACGTTCCTGCAGTCAGGCCCTAACACCGAGAGGCACCTACCTCTGCTTCTCTCCTTGTTCCGTAGTATTTCAGTGTGCTCTATAAACAAGGGAAGGTTTAATAATATTAATAGGATGTGCAAACCATGTAGCTAGCAACCACCACGCTTAGATAGTAATTCAATAGCTTCTCTTAATAACATACTTCAAATAACAATGGGGATACTGTAAATGTCAGTGTTTACAGTGATGATCTGTTGGTGCCCTGATTGCTTTTCTCCGCCTCTACTCCTTGCTGCCCCAAAAGAAATACCTGCTAAAGAGGCTGAGTCTTCCAAGGGATCAATGAAAGAACATAGAATTCAAGACTGTTAGTAATAAAAGGCCAGAAGTCCAATGTATGCTCCCTGGAGGAATTAAACCAGAAAGAAATTTAAAGTGAATTAGAGCCAATCACTTTAGACATTGCACAATGGACTCGTGGTATCACACCAGTACAAAATTCAAATTCTGTGAATTGGCGGTATTCTAAGAATGGATTCCATTTATGTGGTATATCAATAGTCACACACGGCAAAATTTGATTAATACGCAATTAGACTCTAGGACACCCGGAAAATCTGAGCCTGGGAAAGAATTAAAGCCATATCTTCCTTGTCTCTATAGGTCTTTTCTTCTGGATTATTTTTGTAACTCAAAGACAGATGTTTTCAAATCAAAGCCATTCAGAAAACCTCATGAAAGGCAGAGACTGCATTCACTTCCATCTGATAATCCGATAAGGAAGTCTCAGAATGCAATACATGCTCATTTGATCAAATAAACATTTATACCAAGATAAATCTCAAATTATTAGTACAGCTGGAACTCACCAAAAGAAACAAGGAAGTAACAACGAAGTAACAACGAAGTTTTCCCCTTGATGCAAATTCTAATAGGAAAAATAGCCATCAAATTTCTACCTTTTAATTAAAAAAAAAAACTGCCCCAAACCAAATAATACAGTTTTCCAGTTTCAGTTAGTCTGAATTAAAACCCGTCTGCGGGTTTTATCTTCACAAGAAGAACAAGTCATAAATATGTTTTGGAAAGGTTTCCTGTAAGAGTTCCCTTCAACCTTTGGAGGGCTTCCAGGAAAGGAGAAAAGGAGCGTATGTTTGATTTACGGACAGAAGCAGCCAGAGAAGCAGGAGGTAGAAAGAGGAGTTAAAGGGAGAAAGTGAGTTTCATTTCTGCCCCGGGATTGTTTTGAAATTTTGTCTTCAGTTAAAAGTCTTGACAGGATTCCAAGACTTCATTAATTTTGCCTGGGAGATCATCATATTTAAGACAACTGTTTCAGTTTTGTAGGGAAACGCAGCCAAAAGGAAAAATAAATATTTTAAATGAGAGATACTAATTGCCAAGAACATAAAATGACAAGTAATAATCTAGACTCATCTAATGATCATTATTTGTAATGAACATTCAGTTCCGTGTGACCTGAGTTTACTTTTCAGCGGGTCTTTACAGTTTCGAATAGGAATCTTTTAAGGGGAAAGAATAAATATTCCTAGTGAAATCCATTTTTTCAGTGCTTATGATCCTACATCAAAGCCCAAATCATAAGGCATTTCAACCGCGTTGGGACACGACAGCGCTACTTCATTTGTGTTAACGCCTCGATTCAAGGAAATCTTTCTGAGAAGGTGCATAACCACGTCATCAACGTAACTATGTGGCTAACACGTTGTATTCTGAACAGTTCAGAAGGACCGGGGATTGACCTGTATTAGGTGTATCATAAAATCGTACGTGTATCTATTTTAGTATTGAGGGGGTGACCCATGCAGTTACAAGTCCTCCTTGGAATTTCCTTAAATTAGGGAATAATTTACGATACGAGAGACTGGACCGCTTCCTCTTGTTTGGAACAGAAGCTCTGCAAAGAGCAAACCAAAAATAAACTTTCGTCTGGTTTCCACTGAAATCTTCAACATGAGCCTCGTCTTTAGAGGACCAGCATTAGATATGTAACGCTAAGGCTTTGGGGCAGGACAGATAACGATTTCCTTCCTCCAGCGCTGAACTGCTCAAGACGTTCTCCAGGATGATTCTCCAGCCTCAACTTCCCTTTTCGCTCAGTCTATTTGCTTTGCATCAAGAGACGTTGACAGCTTTCAGCTCTGGCTCCAGGAGTCCAGATGGTTCAATGAAAGTGAAGGATAGCACCATATGACTTGGGGGTTTTTATTTTTTTATTTTTTTTTCCCCTCCTCCTCCGGTACAGAAAAGGAACAGCTTAATATCAGGTCAAATTTGTAATTCAAACTGAGAGTGGCAGGAAACAAGAAGAGTTCTGCCCGTACTCTGAAGAGGCCAGTAAACAGGAAGAGAACAGGTCAGGTAAAAATATATAAGGTGCAAAGAGGCTAAACCTAAACCGGCTTTGAAATGAGTGACTTAATCCCGTTGTTTTTGCGGAAGGCCATTATTATGAATCGCGAACCAAATCTGAACCTGAATGTTGTATACGGAGACAGTCTAACATGCTGTTCTCAGGGATTCAGAGAATTAAATGAGGATCTTCACAGTAAAAATCAGCCTTAATGAAAAGAAATAATTCGTCTATTTCAAGCAATGATGCTTTAAGCCGTGAAGCATTTGCAACAGTCACATACTCAGCTCCTTTTATTCTCCCCCAGGCTCTGGGCTAATTCACTGCTGGCATCTGCTGGGCAAACCTTACAGAGAGGATTACCGCCGCGGGGGCAGAATTAAGTTCTTGCTACAGAATTACACTTTTTCAGCTTTTACTTTCAGGGGAGGGTTTCCAGCCCCCCTGCAGAGAGGCCAGGACAGGACGAGCACCCTTTTCACTCTCTACAGCTCCCTGAAAGGAGGGGGTAGCCAGGGGGGGTCGGGCTCTTCTCCCAAGGAACAGGCCAGGGGACAAGGGGAAACGGCCTCCAGTTGTGCCAGGGGAGGGTTAGGATGGAGATGAGGAAAAACTTCATGGAAAGGGCTGTCAAGCATTGGAAGAGGCTGCCCAGGGCAGTGGTGGAGTCGCCATCCCTGGAGGGATGGAAAAGCCGGGCAGACGTGGTGCTGAGGGACACGGGGTGGTGGGGGTTTGGGCAGTGTTGGACTTGATGATCTTAAAGGTTCCTTCCAACCTAGACTATCCCATGATTCTATGATCACCTGGTGACAGGTCTGACATCTGCTCCAGGATTTCTGGATGGTTTAAGGCTCCAGATTTAGCCTCATCAAGCAGAAATTCATTGTAGTGACACCCAAGAAGAATGCAAAAGATCCTTTTAATTCCCTTACCTAGCGCCCTGACCTCACCACCTTCTTCTCTGAATCTTTCCCCTGGACTACCTTAAACCCGAGCATTTCAGCAGTGACCTACACACCAGGTACACCAAAAACCCACTGCGCCTCTTCAGCAGTCACCAAGAACAAACTCACTGGAGTTATCGCTCATGTCACCGATTTCAGACAAACCGTGAGGCCAATTTATTAGCTCACATGATGCTCCAGCTCCACAGAAGTGGCCCAAGGTATCTCAGCAGTACTTTTCTCTTTGCAATGCGAGATTTACTCAGCAGATGCAATCTTGAAGATCAGGAAGAAATAAAGAAGAATAGGAAATAAGGCTCTAAGTTACACGGCTTTGAACTCTTCACTACAGGAGAGGAGAGTGAGCACACTTCTGCCTGCTTTCGGGAAAAAAAAAAGCCCAAAGACAACTTTGAGTGCACTTTCCCACAGCTGCAAGCAAAATCCACAGAAGAGAAGAGGAAATAAAGATATTTTTGGAACAGAGGAACGTAAAACTCTTCAGAAAAATAGTTGGAGTTTAGCTCATCTAAGCCATTCCTATTTACATAAATGACTAACACTTCAGAATCTTGTACGGCGTTTGACCTTGAGGACGCGTTGCTGCAATCACCACTACAAGCAGTCAACCTCCCTTACACACCAACCATCCCAAAGACCCACAGATGGGCAGAAAACACTCACATCTCCGCCACCGATTCTGGAGCAGCTGCTACAAAAGTGAATCATCTTCCTTGGACAAAATCCTTCTGGCAAACTCACTTCAAAGGGATCGAGTGTTCCTTTAGGCGGCTCTTTTTTTTTTTTTTTTTTTTTTTTTTTTTTTCTTCTCCTCTGCATTTGAAAGGCTGTTTGAATACACAGCCCTCAGCAAGGCTTACAAATTAGCTGACACTTATCAAAACCACTGCTGCTGTTTTGATTTAAGGGAGTCTCTTGCCTTGGTATATATTAATGCAAGGCTAGAGAAAATGCAGCTAAACCTAGTTATTCGTGCCTGCCCGATGCTACGCCAGCACTTCATCTTATACTCACATTTCCCTCGAGGAAGAACAGTATAGACTTCATAGGAGGACTACTACACTTTCACTTTTACACACTTTCACAACAGTCTGCACACGACTATTTTATTTTTATAGATAGATACACACACACATACATATCCCCACATCTACGTATCTATATACTTACACACTCACAGAATACACATACAATCGAAATTCTTTTGTTCTAGACTAGTATTTATTCTAGATAAAATATCTGTTCTAGTATTTATTCTTATTATTGTATTCTAGACTATACGCTATTTACGCATGTACCTGAAGCTAATAACTCTTCTAAAAGTCATAAAGCATTATTTTTCATTGATGTTCATCTGCCAAATCTGTTCCGTGAAGCTCATGGAATAAGCTTAAATCTATACAAACAACATGTCATGGAGCAGGTTTTACCTACTCTAAGTCCAATTTGCGATTTCATTTTTCTTCTCGGTTCCTGAATGATATCAAAATTGGATTCGCTCTTTAATTTAAACACTCACACGTTAACCGACGTATTATCTCTGACATATTATGTGTCTTTCAAATTCCATCTGCTGAGGCAAATCTATTGCCTAGCTTGTTACAATATATATTATTTTATATATTATCATAGATGGATCAACTTCACGGTCACTGAAATACTTGCGATTCTATGCGCTGGGCATTTCCCAAAGACTTCATGACAGAGCCTTTGTAGCTGGAGGAATTTCCTTTTTTTCATATGTTTTTTTCTCCTCCTGGTGTCTGAGCTGCGAGCATAATTTTTCACTTGTAGAAGGGGAAACAAAACAAAAACCCCAAACCCCTCCAAAGAAACAACTTCCCTTTGAAAGCTACCCATCCAAAGAATAATGGCAAGCAAAAAAAAAGCAGAAGAAAGCGAACACTGCCATTGCGTCTAATGAACAGAACTGTCCCCTGAGTGCAACAGTGAGTTCTGCCTTAAAAAATAAATAAATAAAAATATTGTGTTACAGTGTGGCCAAAACAAACAAACAAAAAAATGTGTTCAGGAGGCGCACCTCCGGGACTGTGCTCCTTGAAAAATCATCAAATATATCATCCGAGTAGCCTCATTATTCCTTGTCATTCCTCATTCTGTCTCATACGTCAACCATTAGAAAAAAAAAAAAAACCAAAGAGAGAACAAAACGTTTCCATAAATGACAAAGTTTGTCCGACTGAGCTGCACTGAAGACAAGTAGCCGTTTCTTCCAGTCTCAATGTTTGTCTATGGCAAGTACGTGGTGCAAACTTTGTGGCTAAAAGAATAAGATTCATTTTCCGAACACCAAAGGGTCTGTATACGTATTGGTATGAATACTAAGGTGGCTTTTGGCCGCTAATTTTCCCTCAAGTTGTCATCACACCATAAACAGTTGGAAAAAAAATATTTATACAGCCTAAGGAAGAAGAATGGTTCGGTAATCACTCTACACGCTGGAATGAAATTCAAACTTCTTTTCCAAGGAGAGTTTCTCAGAACGTTTGACCATGAAAATACATCGGGAGCATAAATTGAAATACTCCAGGGAGCCAACAAAGATCCGTGGGGTCTGTTCCACAGACACAGGGACTAAAAACGTATTAAAATTTGCTAATGGCATTTTTGATTAGTGATACCTTGAAAAGCAATCATAGCTGTTTAAATGAACTATACATGTTCAGTTTCTATAAATTTCAAGCCCTAGTTCTGCATTTACCTTGGTGGGAGGTGTCCCTGCCCAGGACAGGCGGTTGGAACTAGATGATCTTTAAGGTCCTTTCCAACCCAAACCATTCTGTGATTCTATGATTTACACCAAAATATTTTTGTTCTCAAATTAAATGGCACTTCGGCATGGAAACATTAGTCATGTTGCAGGAACATCTGTATGTAAAGCAATAGTTGAAAATGCACACTTACCTTCAGGGCAACGCTTAGATCCCATCCACGTCAGTGAGCCAAACCGGCATGGTGGTCGCCCAAATCTGAGTCCAGCTCAGTGCAATAGGCAAGGTTTTGAGACAACGTACAGCGCTGAGGCATTAACTGCATACAGGTCCTGTGGGCGCCGAGCTTTCCCTCTTTGCCAAGCTCTCCAGTGAGGATTAAGGGTTTGGGGCAGCTCTTGTAGTCAGGTAAGGCGAGAACTGTGCAAGAATCCCCCAAAGGCACCAGGTGGAATCTTCTGCCTCACTCCAACGCCTCCTGCGTGACATTGCTCTCCGCCTTCTGGAGAAACGTGGGCTGCATTAGCTGTCTTAGCTCTCTGCCTCCAGCTTCCCTTAATTTCTGGATATTTAAGGAAACATTCAGTTAAAAAGTCATTTTTGGCCTGTCCCAGAAAACTGAAGTTCGTCTCCAAATGTGTTGGGTCACAGGTCCTGAGCTGCCCAACTCCAGAAGAAATGCAGAAGAAAGTGTTATCCTACGTGGACTTGGGCACTAACGGTAAACGCTGCCCCAGAGCACGTGACAAACTGTCAAGATTCACTAATGGGAGTTGAAAATATGCATAAACTGAGATCTCACGTGCAATTTCTAACTGAAATGCCAATGTCGAAACCAAACTGACCACAAATACTCTTTCCCTCCTCTCCAGGGAGTGGTGACGGAGTCCCCAGTTCCGGAAAGTCAACAAACGACGTTCTAGAAGAAACGAAAAGAGAAAGGAAAAGCCGTCACGAGCCTTTACAGTCACGGGTGCAGATCAGCCCAGATCTGCCTATAGAGAGTCCAGCACTTTGGTATAGGAATCATGCTAAATTTTTTAATATCTATAGGGATTTGGTTCAGGGGCCTTGCTATCAATCAAGCAGGCAGTTTTATGCTAGCAAAGGCATCCTCAACAAATATTAACAAACACTTAACACTCATTGCTATGAAACTTTGGAGTATAAATAAATTTTATACTTTTAGAAACTGGCAAATAGCAGTTAATAAGCAGCATCTCTTGGAACTTGGCTACCTCTATAATGTAACTGTAAGGAAAGATCTGACCTGCAGAATCACAGCTATTGCTTTCTTATTATTTACTTTACTTTTTTTTCCCCCTGGCACGCTGTTATTTTTTGCATATTTTAAAACACTCAGAACGTATGAACAGGCCCTTAATCATCCACAAAGCAACCTGCGCCACTGGATCCTCAATATTTGTCCGACATTCGAAATCGGGTTTTGTAGGCCATCAGCATCGCTGACAGCGGTGTTTGGCACAAGAGTCAGAGTCCTAAAGCAGAAACGTAAATTACAGCCGTACAGAAAGAGAATGTAAGTCTTTGCTTTAGATTTAGCACATATTCACGTCTGATTAAAACTCAGGGGCTGAAACGCAACCATTATAGCTGGATTCCTAAAGCCTCCTCTAATTTTTCAACTCAATTAGTAATTCACGCATTTTGATCAAATTTTCACTCTCTAGTAATTCTTTAAAGCCCATCTTTGAACGTGAGCGGTGCAGCACATCCTGGGATCAGACAGATCCGACCCAATTCAGTAGCTTTGTTTATGGGGCAGCTGCCAAGCCCTGAGTCACGGAGTCAGCCTGCGACATGCCCGCTTGTGTAACTTGTGTTCTTTGGCAGCATCTGAGGCCTTCACATGCGTGGTGTTGGATGCATAACTCCACTCACGTATCAANTTTGTATGAAATTAGTTTTAAAACTGTACTCATTAAACCCAGCGGAGACCAGTGTCATGTTTTTACATCCTGCACCGCCCTCTTACCTGGTGGCCAAGGAAAGGAGGAAAACTTGAAGCTGGTAAAAAAGCAAACCTCTTGCCAGGCACCACGTTTTTCATTAAAGGAACAACTTTAAAATGCACCAGGACACCCTCTCGTCTCCGACAGCACAACCTGGCGGATACGCCAAAAGAGTAAACTCAATCCATTTATCACACGTACCATCGACTTCAGCCTGCTGCAGACCAACAGCCGCCTCCACGCGGAGGGAGGAAGCGCCGCCGTCTGCCTGTTTCACGCTCTTTCCACCTATTTAACCGAATCTGGGCAAGGACAGGGGAAAGGGTCGTAAACATCAAGTACATTTGTCTGCTTTTCAAGCTAAAGTTGAATGCGATCCTGAAATAATCGGTCTCCACCATTCAGAGATCCGTTCCACTACTGGGCTGCAGATTTCCTACCTCCAGGAGTTGTTCCCCAAGAAAACAGCTCAAGAACAACAACAAAAAAAACAATAAATGTTTCGAGAGACGATTTGCTGTGCTTCCTCTAAAGTCCAGCAAATAGTTAGGCTTTTTAAACCATCACCTTTTAGTCACACAGACAGCATTTCAGTTCTGGATTAAAAGAGTTTCTAGTCTGTTATTTTTTTCCTCCTAAAACAGAAGTTTGATTTAACAGAACAGACAGATAGATTTAACAGAACCGGTAAGAGTTAGTTGGAACAACAAATTCTTATCAATTTGATGACTCCGGCATCGTCTTTAGGTGCTATAATACAACCCAATTTCATATCAGATTTTAAAGCTTGTCAGAGCTTGCTTAGCTGTTCCTATTTGTCTTTCTCTGGAAAAGAAAGGAAATGTTTTGTTTGCTTTCTTGTCTCATTTTGCCTTTGAGGATTTCAGTGGCCCAGGTTGAAGTCCAGAATATTAATTACCTTGTATACCATTACGTCAACGTGATCTGGAGGAAACAGATTTCTCTGGGTTTCCTGTTTTAAATGATGTGGGTTAGAGTCAGGCAGGACACGTGCTAGTTGAGGACTGGGGCCTCTCTATGTGCAAGCAGTTCTTCCTCACCTAACAAAGCATTGTTTTTCATTTCATGCTCTGTTAGCGGCGGGCTGAAATGAAATTACTTTTTTTTTTTTTCATATTTGACCTTTCCACACCCACAACTTCACGTTTTTAAACTTTGAGGTAGGGTGTCTGACGGTCAAGGATGAGAAGGTGAAGGTAGTCATTAAGGAAGGGAATCTGCAGAGCCTGAGGTCGCGTTAGCGGACACAGAATCGGAGCGTTTCCCCCCATGTTTAGGATCAGACTGCTATTGGGTTAGTTTCACTTGAATCCTGGTGAAACGCAGTCACCAAATGACTAAATACAGAAGAACTTGAAGAGGAATTTGTCATCCACTGGCTGGAGATCAGTCCAGAGCCTGAGAGACAAAGTGTCAAAACTCCTACGGGGGAAGAACATGAACCAGCTCCAGTGAAGAGAATAAAGCGTAAGGAGACAGACAAGAATCCACCCAAGCTGCAGGAAAGCCTTGTTAGAGGCATCCCCTCTTCAACAGAGAACTCTATGATGCTCTAGATCATCTAGATAGATAATCTCATCTAAGCTCCCTGTCCCATGAAAGGTTGGACCAGGTGATCTTTCAAGGTCCCTTCCAACCTGGCCTGGACTATGGTTCTGCACATTACTTTAACCCCCTCCACATGGGCCATACTATGGTGCTCCTGCAACTACTCACTCGCAGACCACCAGAGCGTCCCACCACCAGCCTGAACTCTCCTCTGTTGACGAACTGCTCATGACAGATGGCAGCAAGCAACGGCACAGATATAAATATAAATATCCACCGTACAGCGGATGGCTAGGAATTTCCTTCCTAAAAGAAAGTAAACTCCAGGCTTTGGGTCAGAAGGAAGAGAAGGGCAAAAGGCCCTTTGGATGCAAAGTTCTTGCTTTCTCTCGCAATCACTGAGTGCGGCTGCAAAGTTCCACTTCCCGTGCCAGATCCTGAGGTTTGGAAATTATACACAGAAGAATGGGCTGCGGGATTTTATCTCCTACCAAGTAACCGATAACAACGGTGCTAACTGTAGTGTAACAGGGGACAAAACAAAAACAGAGACAAACAAAAAAAGCCCAACACAAAACAACACAAAAACCTGAAACCACTTGTGAGGTTGGGCCACTGCCTGAAACGGTAGAGGTCCTGCTTCCGTGTGCGCTCCCTGATGAAGGAAGGGAAACTTCTATTTACAGTAGTAAATTATTATATAGTAAATTTATTTACGGTAGTAAATTATATATACGGTAGTCTATTATTTGGGTAGAAAAACACCCAAATGAGTGCTGGTGGCCGCATGAGGACACCACACACAGTGTCGTCATTGTTTCTGAGTTACCCCTGAAGGACAGAAAGAACACACCTAATGAGGTTTTTTTTCCTAAACTGGCCTGGAATTGATGTGAAGGGGAGATATCTAACATTTCAAAGGGCTTCCTAGGCTGCTACATTAAGGGAACTCCAGACTGGACAGACTAGAGTGGAGTAGATACCTCCAACACCAGCTCAGCCCAGGGGCTCTGGGGACATTACCACACCTGCCTTCCTCTCCCTTCCTTGGCTCACGCAGCAGCAGGAACTCATCCACCCACCTGGAGGATGGAGCGAGTGCATCCTTGGCTGGTCCTACTTCTGCAGCTTGTAAATCGTGGTGAAAACACGGCTGCGAGCTCAGAGAGCAACCCGGCAAAAGGGGCCGAAAGGCCAAGGAGGGGACTTGCACTCACGGGTCCCTGCTGCAGCATTTACCGAGACACAGTACTTTCTGGCTCCGCAAAAGCAGACGGCTTTCAAGACGGAAGGCCAATGAAATGGGAGTACTTTAGTAAGGCAGCTTCCTCACATAAAAAAAAAATCACATTCTCAATTAGTAAAATATTCTCACACCGCTAATTTCCTGTAATCTCATTTCTCAGAAGACACTGCTGGCTGCGCTAGCGTCGTGTTCAAAAGGCTTTCAATATTTTCTAGCATTAAGGGGAAAAGCAGACGTTTCGTTTTATCCAAAAGATGAAAAAAAAATGCTCTACACGTAAATTCTATTGTCAGTGATAAACACTACCCTGAATTTCCTCAGTCCATTCCAGACTAGCGGTACTAGCTGCACTTAGGTTATCTTCCATGGCAGGTAGGGAGCTCAGGGCAAAAGCTCTATTTCAAAGACTTTCGATGCTGTAACACCACACATTGTATTTCCAGCGTTACTGGACCAAACTCATATCATTTATTCTCAGGAATCCGTGACCTGTTCGGAACTGAAAGTCCCTCTGACCCTGCCTAAGCGCGTGCTGCGACGACCCCATTGTGTAGGGGCAGCAGTTCTAATTTTTTTAGCTAGTAACCGATATTCAAATACGATTTCTATGTTCTCCTGAACACTAGTTGTCGCACATTCATCACACTATTGCAAACAGATTAGGCTTCAACGTACAGTGTATTTTAGAAGGGAAGAAACTGATTGGGGAAAGAGTTGAAAGATCATTTCTTTCTATTAATACTTAAAACCAGGTAGATAAGAGAGCACACCGTACCTTCCTTGCTCTCTTGTAAACACTTAAAGTGGCCAGGCAGGTTTTTGAAGGTCACATTGCACTATTATGGGAAAAGCTCCAGAAAAAGGCTGAATTACAACGTTTCTGCTATCATATGTGGCAATCTGTAGTAACAAGCCCATGACCTGTACCACCGACCCTCAAATTCATAAGTTTTTGAAAAAAGAAACATTATTTAGATAGCTCCGTGTGTGCATTTGTTGGTTTGGGTGGGTTTTTTTCCAGCTTACGCATAATCACTTTTTCTACACGGACTTCAAATGAAAAACTGGAACGAATGTGCGCTGTCTTCTGTTTCCTTGGGTAAAACAAGAGTAACACAACTTTTATTGAAAAGCTATAGCTTTGGAGGTCATGGTTAAATCATAGAACCATAGACTGGTTGGGGTGGGAAGGGACCTCAAAGCCCCCCCAGTGCCACCCCCTGCCCTGGGCAGGGACACCTCCCACCAGCCCAGGTGGCTCCAAGCCCCGTCCAACCTGGCCTTGAACCCCTCCAGGGATGGGGCAGCCACAGCTTCTCTGGGCACCCTGGGCNGCTAGACTCAAGGTGGGGTCTCACAGATAGGGCTGAAACTTTGGATGACAGGTCAAGAGGGAAAAGGAAGCGGAATCTGTCTGTACCCACACCATACCCATTTGGTCACAGGCTTTCTCAGCGACCTGCTCCTGTAAACCAGCCAGATGCTGATAAAGCGGCACAAGGAATCCAAGGGCTCCTCCACAGCCTTTGTACCTCACAATACGTGAGTGACTCAACTCTCAGAAGGTTGACCCAGTTCACACCACTCGGGAGCACCGGCAGGGGATGGTGGAGGCAGGAGGATGACTAGCAAGCTCACATCCTGGCCATGTGGGAAGAGAGAGGTTCACGAGTACATGACCAGGCTTGCACCTTCTGCTTTTCTGTCTTACGCTTGGCCTGAGGAGGAAAGCCTCCCGGATTAACTTTTAATAATATTTAATTTCTAAACCACAGATGGCACTTGCCAACGCAGAGCTGCTGAAATTTTTTGGGAATTAAATTGTGCGTTTATAATTTTCTCTCTTTTGGCTTTGTGGGTTTTCTCTGCCGTTCAGCTGTGTGCTGCCATGTATCCTCGGTTCCCAAACAACTTGTGATTTCTGGTATGCTGTGAAACTGTTTGTTAATAAATATGAATGTCCTCTCTCTTGCTAAAACTCTTGCACCAGCCAACGTTGAAGAAGAACAAGAAAGGCCTAGGAACCAAATGTCAAAAGAAGAAGGAAAAAAAGAATTGCAAGTAAAACGCCCTGTGAAATTTCTACTTCACGAGACATTTCCACGTGAAATTTATACTCGGCAGAAATAGTGCAGTGTAAATTCAGTAGCCCTAATTTAAGTAAAAAACATTTGCTGCAGAAAAATTACATTCATTATAAGATCTAACTTCCTGCTACAAGAAGGTTTGTAGACATGGGCTTCTTAGAGTGCGTTGCCGGGGGGAAAGAGGGAAAACTGATGAAGTACAAAGGGGTTGATAGGCAGAGTGCCCTTTCTTTGTCTCTCCCAACAAGCTCTTGTCAGCAAAAGATAGGAAAAGAACACAAAAAATTGTTTGTGTTTTTGGGAGCAGGTAATTCTGAACCTCATTCCTTCTCTTCCTCTTCTTTGCAAGACCACACTCAAGTGCCTCGTTCATCCAGGAGCTTATTGGAGCCTCTTACTCTGTCCTTGGGTCTACCAACGCTCTGACCTTCATCCTAAACCTCTTTCTCAAACTGCCCATGCTCCAGAAGAGGAATTTTCAAAAGTTAACAGTGCCCAGACAATTCTGGCTGGGATTGGCAAAGGGATTTAAAAATCAAACTGGAAAACTAAGAGTGAATAATGAAGGTCGTAATAAATAAAACTGAAATTCCAAATAACACAAAAAGATTACACACTGTTTTCTGTTTTCATCTCTCTTACTCAGCTCTTGTTTTGACCTGCCCCCTGAACATTTACATGACTAATACCACAGCAAAACCCCAAATCTTTCCCAAAACGCTTACCGAGAACCTCTCTCAGAAATAAGACTTTTGCTGAGTATGGGTAACACAGGTGAGCTTCTTCTAGCAAAGGCGGCCTGGAGGAAAAAAACCAAACCTTCTCATGAGAATTGTGGTGAAACTTGCAGTGATGATTTTCCAGTCCTGCGGCAAGTTACCCAAAAGGTAGCACCATGGGCTAGTTTTTAGAAGACTCCTCACCGCTTCCACAAGACCTTGAATAACTTAACTTTAAATTGACGTTGTTATAGCTAGCAATAGTCAATCTTGACTTAAAGCTGCGTTGTAAACTACATCATCTCCTTTAACAACGAGACCAGAATTACATTTTCCCCAGAGAACTTGAGAGGGCTAAAATGCCAGTATACTAAATGCTTGGAAAATGTGCGTGAACTTTGTCACCTTTTTTCTTTGGAAAAATATTTATAAATTATGAAAAAAATACTGAAATGAAACTTTACGGCTGTAAGTTTAAACATTTCCTTTCAACAAATCTAAGTTGGGTTGTTTGTTTTTTTTTTTTAATTTAAACGCTTCAACTTAAAATAAAACATTTTGTTTTTCCTTGAGACAAAAATTGTCAACTGTCAGCTTTTGTTTATATTCTGATCAACATAATTTCTAACCACTAATGAAATGAAATATGCAACACTTAATTTGCTTGCATGCTTGCCTCCAGAGTCCGCTGTATGATTTTTGGAATGCTGATTACTTCACAGTTTTTCTCTGCGCTATCTAGTCCTGCTGGGAATCCAGACAGAGAGAAAATTAAGCAAAATTAAACAGCTTACAGAAAGCCCAGTCTTGCAATCACGTTCTGCGCTCTCATGTTTTACTACAGTTCCCATTCTCACATTAATAAAGGATATTCTTTATTTTGAATGCGTGATCGTGCAGTAAAGAATGACTACAATCTACAAGGGAGGACGTGAAACAGGAAGACATTGAAGGCCTGACCCTACCTTCAAGAAGTCTACGGGCTTTTACAACTTTCTGTAACGGAGATAGAAATTTGCGTGGCAAAATTCATCCGGGTGCTTGACACCTCAGGGGCATTGAGAAGAACTTCTGGGTAGTTCTTTAACCATTTGTCCTTTTTATCCAAACCAGTGCTGCCCTTTGCATCTAGCAAGTATTTCATTAGCAGAGGAAAGAAAAAGCACAATTTTTCTGGGCAACACCAAGAAATGAAACAGCCTGAAAGATTTCCACCAACCCCATTCCCAGCTGCCCCACAGAAGACTATGTCGCTCCAACTCCTGAATTTCACATTCTAAGAACTTTGATTTGCAGATTGAATTTTAAAGGAAGAGTTCCTGCAATGTGCAAACTCGGCTTATCTCACTAAACCTTCATTTCTCTCTGTTCTGGAAGCTGCTTGTCTGAATCTAAAATGAAAGCAACCGGGTTTGCCCTCAGGGTTCAGTACAAAGCAAAGAAGAATGCAGAATTAGTAGTAAAAGAAGAATATTTACAGATAAAATTTCATTTTTCAAAGCATTCAGGAAAAATCAGTGAACCGCAGGACATGCGCAACTGGGAAATGAGATGGCCAGATAAGCAATAAAGTATATTTTTTTTTGCTGAACACGATACCAGTTCAAATTTTCAAGAATTAACTGTGAAACGCAACGTGAAGAACATGTGGTTGAGTCAAAAACCCAACGGCAAGATACCGAGCTAACCCTTAGCACCAAAAAAAGTCCTTATAAAGAATATATTTGTAGAGGCATTAAAGAGTATGTGTATAATGTACACATACAAATGTTAATAAAGTCTCCTGAGAAAGCAGTGAAAGTTCTGTTGGTTGAATTGCAAATAAAAGCTGAAAATTACCTATTGATCACAGAAAATAACACATAGAGAGAGAAATAAATACTGCACATGTAAACATATACACTATTTGATATGTACTAAAGAAGGTAAAGTTCAGGAGATTAAATTGTTTTGAATTATTATCTCAGCACCGTTAATTTGTTTCAAGAAAAAACTTCTTTACGGTGAGGGTGACGGAGCCCTGGCACAGGCTGCCCAGGGAGGGTGTGGGGTCCCTTCTCTGGAGACTTTCAAGACCCACCTGGACGCAGCCCTGAGTGATGTGCTCTGGGCAATCCTGCTTTAGCAGGGGAGTGGGACTGGATGATCTCTAGAGGTCCCTTCCAACTCTAAAGATTCCGTGATTCCGTGATATACATGGTGTTTATCTGGGGTTTTTAATCAATCTAGACATTTCTCCAGTTAATTATTAAAATGCCTAAAGTTTCCGCATGTCCTCCTTGTAGCTGACATCATGGAAACAGAAACGAAGAGTTTTTCTACGCAATTCTGTGAACATACTGTTCAGAGCACGAGAACAGGGACATCCAACCACATTACTTGACTGTTAAGAAAGGAAGTGCTGATAAATTATGTAATTCCGTCTCAGATGCCGGTGCATTAGTGGTGAGGCCCTAAAAGAATTATGAGTTATGAATTCATATACATGCAAAAAAAAAAATCACCCATCCTTTCGAAAGCTCTTGTTGTGTCAAAACCTGGGGATACCTCCACCCTCTGGCCCAGACCTTCAGATGACCTTTCAGTATCTCCCACGCGCTGTACTACAGTCACCAGACTTTTATTTTGCTCTTATATTTAAAAAGGATCCAGGAGGAAAATGACTTCCTGCATTTATAACCACAAGTCACAATAGCCCTGAGCTACGTTCGTCACAATCTTGGCTCCTTTTGTTTGCTGGGCTTTTTGGGAACACTCTGTATAGCAATTACTCTAATCTTGTTCTTTTTCCTAAAACACTTCCACGTTAAAGAAAAATGGATTGCGATGCAGGAGATTTAATTTATACTGTTAGAAACAAATCCAATAAACGAGGAAAATCTATCGATTTCGTTCACCACAAAGAGGACAGGTCCCGAACCCCAGTAAAGACTACAGTCGGGCAGACGACCCAAGTGGGAACATTCAGTAGCTGGTTACAGTGTTTGGGCTTTTTTAACAGAAAAACAGGGATCAAAATGGTTATGAAAGCCCCCAAAGTGGGACAGCATAGCCTTTTCTGTTCCTTCTGCCGGCAGGGCAAGGAAAGAAAAATTAATTAAAAAGTTACACATGTGAAATGCATCAGCCTCTGCACGCGTTATGAAGTTCTGCTCTGGCACACAGGCTTTTCATTTCGTCTTTTTGGAGCTGCTTTCTCCACTAAAACTGAAAGCAACGTCGAGTGAAAGTATTTCCCTCTGCTTTATGAAAACAGTGAACGTATCAGAGAGTACACAGGAATTGTCAGCCTTCCATAGCCCGTCTTTGAGAGCAGCCACCGTCGTGGCCAGGAGAAAGCAGGCGGCAGAAATGAGATATCCCTATCAACATGGGAAGCTGCTCCCACCATCTGGAATTGATTCATGCCTAGAAGATATCCATCCTCAAAACGACTGGGAAAAGTATGAATAATCTCGCTACCTCTACAAAGCAGCAGGCTGTTCTTTAGTTTAGTCCTTTGCCTTTGATGGTACATATAAATTCTTGACCGTCTGATGTATTTCCAAGAAAACATCTCGTTTCTCCACCCCAGCACAAGATCCCGTCTCTTGCTCAATTCTGTTGCCTAATGACAGAAGACAGAAAGGTTCTTTTTCCCAGCCGAGACACGCACTCCCAGTGCAGGGTTGCCAATGGCAGCAGAGACAACTTGTAGAGGGTTTCTACTCTCAAGATACCTACCCCCAAGATATAGCAATGCGGTTCAAATTACGCAGCCTGTTTGGTCGTCATTAAAATTCAGAATAAATCATTACACAACTTTCTACAGAAACGTACCAGCCATATCAAAGTAGTTTCCCTCCTATTCTCTGCCTTATCAGTCAGTGACTTTCTGCAGGCCTTTAGTGAACCTAGTGCTGCTTCTCAGCATCAGGCAACGTAATTTGGAAAAGTCATTCTGACCTTCCAAAAATGCCTCTAATTTTTTAAGGCATGTTGTGAAACCGATCAAAAGAACAATTTTTGGTTTTTTTTTTTTTTTTTCCTTCTTTTCCCAGGGCTCTGGTACTCTCTTTACCTGTAAGAAGTCACAGCTTCTTCGAAGTAAATCTCAAATGTTAATTCAAAATGAAAATTGAAAAAGGAGCTTTTCCAATGTGAGGGTTGAATATTCCCAGCGGGCAAACTGCCAAGGCAATTCAGCAAAAAGTAAGTTTAAATAAGCTTTATAATAATACTGCCCTTTGTAAACTCATTTGACTTCCTCCATCAAAAGCTTCAAAAATGTTATTCTCTGGTATCTGAGGTCACATAAATCCAATTTCTCGTGAAAAGAGTCATAGTTTTCAAAGAAGATAATGAAAAGTTACAATGAAAATGTGTTCTTGTATTGAGTGGGAAATAAGTGACCAAGTAGAAGGATTCAGATGAACCTTTGGAGTGAGTTTTCGTTTTACAGCTCACCTTAATGCCAGCTTATGTTCCCCTTGTTGCTGGCTATTATTACATCAGATAATTAGAACTTCAGTATAGGATTTCAAAGTTAACTTTTTTCTTTATCTTTGGCATCCAGGCGTTCTACGCCGTTCAAAAAAAAAAAAAAAAACTAGACAGACCTGCTGGATTTGATCATCCAGCGTTATCTCCACGCAGGCTGCTCTTTACAGACAGGATTTGCTGTAGTTTGTTCTATAAAAATCCACCATGCTGAGATTTCCACAACTTTTATCAAACGTCCCTTTCTTCCTAGATTTCACTCCTAAGAATCTTTCACGTATTCAACTCTCAATTTTATTTTACAGATTTCATCCTGTTGTATTGGCTTCTAGCTCAGTGGATTATACTAAATTATTCCTTGTTCTTTGTATCTGTAGATGCAAAACCATAAGCAACTAGAAGTTGATTTTTGCCTTTTTTCTTGGTTTATTTTTTTTTCCCCGGCACTTTTCTGACGAAGGCCACATCGCAGCTGAGTGTGAAAGAAGGGGGATGGCAAAGAGAGAGGCCGCCAAGTGCTCTTAAAGTACAGGGAAAGAGCTCTCAGTTAGTGTGAGATGCACGGGGAGCCAGCACAGAGATGCAAACTTCCAAAATAACTTACGCTGCCAACTGTTCTGTTTAATAAATAATTAGCAACTGACTAATCCACTTCAAGTTTGCAAACGAAAAAAAAATGTGAAGACTTATTACACAACCGAAAGAGGGGAAGGATAATGTTTACATTCTTTTCACGTAGCAATATCACGTTATGTACAGTGCGCATGCAGAATTAGATGAACAGAAATAGAAGACCATATGAAAAGAAGCTGAACAAAACTGTTCAGTCTTTCAGGGTGTTGGATATCTGCATGATTTTCTCCATAAGTCTTTTGATTAATTCAGGATCCCCACAAAGGAGAGTCTTACTATGAATCACCTTGAGTTTGGCTGGCTTTCGCAAGGCCGCAGGAATGTTCCCACTCTGAAACGTGCATTTAATTGGAAGGAATTAATCAACTGTTTAGAGCAGAAGAAAAACACAATAGACTCCATCTACTTGAGAGCTCAGTACTTTTTAGGATACTTGGCTCAACAGTAAATTGTCTTGTAATCTTTCAATGAGTTCTTACTAAAAACTTGAAATACCTTCAGCATAAAGACAACCGGATTCTCACCTCTTTTCTGTTCTTCTTTCCCTTCTCTTCTCACTCCATGCTCAACAATGCCAACTTGGGTGTATATATAGATGTTGCTAACTATTGTCTAAGAAATATTTATCCATAAATCCTAATGCAGTTACAATTTTTCCCACTAAATTGTTCAAGCCACAAGCTTTCCACAAAGGAAGGTTTCTACCACTGCCCGGAAGTGCAGTGGTACCTGGCAAACCCCATTCTTTCCAGAACGTGAATGGGTTAAATTCCGATGTGTTATGATGGAGGCCAGTACTGCAGAGCACTCTAGTCATCCCGCAATGAAAAGGAACACGGCATTGCAACACAAAGGTCTCTGAACAGCCTGTACAATCCACAGTCGATATCACGTCAATGCTAATTAAATACAGTTGACACAACTTTTGTAAGAAGGTATGGAGAAAGATGTCTCAACTTGGGAAAACTTGTATAGTTTTCTTGAGTAATATTCTGTTTTAGGAAGTATCTGATTTATATAACGCCTACCTGGGAAAGAGACAAATACTACGTGCGCGTGCTCCGGTCTGAAAGGAAAGTTAATCTGCCTGACTGCCGTAGAAGCAGCGTGTAGTAAATGGATACTGTGAGAAAGAAAAACAAAGGATTTGTACAAAGTAATTCGGCTTCCAAGGCAGAAAGATTCCTGGTGCCTGTGGTGGACAGAAATTCGCTAAGATTACACACGTTATTACAATAATACAACTCTTTTCAGAGGAGCTAATAGATGGGGCGTAACTGGTCGGGTGCCTCATTGATTTAACAAAATCTGCAAGACTAGCACGCCAAAAAGGTAGCATTCACTTCACTGATCACAAAAGTAATGTTTTACCTTTCTTTTAAACAAAATAATATTCATGTGATCTTAATTCCACATGTCCTATAGATAACTCCGTTGTGCTGTCTTACGTGGCAGCTACCCACACAGTGTCATCTGAATGTTCTCCATACAAGCAGATTACTCACTTGAAGCTAAGGATTATCTGCTTTTGAATAGGTGAGGAGGACAGATGAATAAAGGCTTTGCAGGCAGCACGGTGTCCTTTCCCAGCCAAAACCAGTACGCTCTCATACACACACAAAAATCAGAACAAACGAAATACTTGAACAAGATACAGGTCAAATACGCAGAGTCAGCTCAGCCCAATTTACAAACCAGGTTGTTACAAGCCATGAAAAGAGAAAAACCTCAAAGAGGAGGGCGGGAGGCAGTCCCTCTGAAACCACCATCTCCTCAACCTTTTCCACTTCAGGAAAATAAAACATTATCAAAAGCTAAGGGCAGGTGCGTGCTTTACAGTCTTTTTTTGAAATGATTTTTTCCTGTGCAAGCAGACACATACAGACATAAAGCACTCAGTGCTCTCATGCTTATAAGCCAATCAGTTTCTGAGAGGAGAAATTTAGTGAATATTTAACAGTGCACGCCTTGAATTTGAGATACCTGCGCGCTGAAAGAGATGGCAAATTGCAAAAGTACTTCTGAGCTCACAGATACGAAGGCGTTTTTCCCATTGCACAGGAGAATTCTGTTAAAAAAGACAAATAAGAAAGCTGAGAAAAATGTTGGATGGTTGTTTGTGTGAACGGTGACCTCAAAGCAGGCACAAGGTCAGTGAGAAACCAATACTGCAGAAGATGCATCACAACGAAAATTACTGCACTTTTTCTTCTCGATAAAATGAATGAAACCCACAGCTTTAGAGCATGTATCGGAAACATGAATTTTACAGTGCCCCAGGTGGGAAGAATGTATGGGTGTTAAAGTGCCTAAGACTCTTTATTCTGGAAATGTTTGTGCTGTAGGTCTTGGCCCACTTAAACACCCGGTACTGGAAAAAAATGAATAAATAATTTTAAAACAATCAAGGACACGAACAAACATGACCAGTAAAAGGACCCTTGGGGCTTTCTTTCCTGACTCTGCTTCTAAACGAACCACGAGCTATTAGTTTACACGATGAAGCTCTTCTGGCCGGGCAGAGGAAGAGCGGTGGCCAGCATGTTCTGAGGCACTGCCCAGCCAACAGAAGTGGCAGTTGTCGGTGTCCTAAATACAGCAGGAAAAGGTGAGTGTCTGTGACACACCAGGCCAGCTCCCACTTTGAGCAACGCCTAGGGAGGAACGAAGCCCCCGGGGGCAGAAAGCTCAGTATCACATTGGATACCGATGAGTTTATCACGATACTCTCCAGGCTGGCTCTGACCTCTCTCTCTCTCTCTCCTTTGACCAGAGAAAAAACAACCCAAACATCTGCAGCGACTCGAAAGCATAAAATCTCTCTTACAAGTGGTCGCACCAGCAGGGAAGTCCAAGACGTCGTATGGCAGCTGAGCAAAATAATCGTCACCTGAAGTGAGAGAGTTGTCCGCGAGCTGGAAACACGGGGAACAACAGTAGAATTCAGCACTGAATTGTGAAGATGGTTTCAAGGCAGTAGGGGATCAGAGCGACTGTCACGGTCAGCGGAGTAGAATCAATCATAGAATTATTAGGGTTGGAAGGGACCTTAAAGATCATCCAGTTCCACCCCCCTGCCATGGGCAGGGACACCTCCCACCAGACCAGGTTGCTCAGAGCCCCGTCCAGCCTGGCCTTGAACCCCTCCAGGGATGGGGCCTCCACCCCCTCTCTGGGCACCCTGGGCCACTGTCTCACCCCCCTCATGGTGAAGAACTTCTTCCTAACGTCCAGCCTGAATCGACCCATCTCTAGTTTTAATCCGTTCCCTCTAGTCCTACCATTACCCAACACCCTAAAAAGTCCCTCCCCAGCTTTCCTGGAGGCCCCCTTAAGATACTGGTAGGCCACTCTAAGGTCTCCTCGGAGCCTTCTTTTCTCTGGACTGAACAACCCCAACTCTCTCAGTCTGTCCTCATAGGAGAGGTGCTCCAACCTCTGATCATCCTCCTGGCCCTTCTCTGGACACCTTCCAGCACGTCCGTATCTCTCTTGTAGTAGGGGCTCCACAACTGGACGCGGTACTGCAGGTGGGGTCTCACCAGAGTGGAGCAGAGGGGGAGAATCACCTCCCTCGACCCGCTGGCCACGCTTCTCCTGATGCAGCCCAGGATACGGTTGGCTTTCTGGGCTGCAAGTGCCCACTGACGGCTCCTGTGGAGCCTCTCGTCCACCGGCATCCCCAAGTCCTTTTCTTCAGGGCTGCTCTTGTGAGGTCCCAATTAAAACGATTTGGCAGACAGGCAAAAACTACCGCAAGTTGGAGGAGCAAACACATCTACTCTGTGGAGAGCAAATTCATCCTCCTGCCCAGTGAATCTGCTTCGGAGTGGCTTTCCTGTTAACCGAGTCACTTGCCACTTTAAATACCACAAATCGAACATATTTGTTGTTGATAAAATTTGCTTACCATAGAGTAATTCAAGGAAATGTCCAGCAAACCTCGAGCGTAAAACAAGAGCACTGAGGGCTGGAAAAAGCTGGCTGCTGCAGCAGCAAACCCAGTACAGTTTGTGGCCGTATCTGGCAGCAGAAAGTGCTGGTGTCCACAGCAGCGACAACGTGCACCCACACCCTCACTGCTTACAAAGCTGCTAGTGGTGGGATATTCTCAGTTCCTGGTGCTGCTTCCCCAATATCGACAGCGAGCGCTGCAAACACAACTGAAAACGTCTACTGATGTTTATTAGCAGCTTCTCTTTATTTCAAAGGATGAATCACCTCTTGGCTCCCCGAAACTCTGAGTTAATCTTAACCACTCCTGCACTGACTCATACTCACTATTATTATTATTATTATGGGGACTCCAGTGAGATACTCCAGTCCGTATTACTGGTGCCATAACCCGTATCTGATTCATCCCAACCAGCGTATTGCCAGCGAGCACAGTGCGACCCCAGGATGTTCGGGACAATGGAAGCATAAAGTCAGAAATCTGAAATATTGTTGTTAAAGCATTAGGAACCAGACAAGGCACTTGATAGCTCTCAACAATACCCTGCCGCTGGAGGGATTTAGACTGAATTAGAAGGTACAAGAGCCCTGCGAAGCCCTCAGGAAACAGAGAAGGAAATCATTCACTCGCGGGCAGGACATCCTCGACCAGCAGCTTCCTCATCCGTGCTCTTGCCTCAAGACAAAAAAAGGGGAAACACACTCTGACCCCGAGGGACCTTTTTCATCATTCAGGTTTCTCCAGAATCTCGAGGAACCTATTGTAGATGCGTGCATAGCTGGTCATCTCTCCACTGAAGGATGTTGGTATCACGTGTGACAGGTGCTTATAATAACGCCCAGAGCACGGCAGGATTGCCGGGGCTCCACACGCAAGCCTTTACAACTCCAGAACCACCTTACTACAAACATGTAAGATGAAAGGTGTTATTCCCTAAACCTATTAGTTAAATACCCATTTGCTGTGGCTTTCAGAGCCAGCAAGAGGACCAATGCCACAGCACGATCACTTCATGGACTATTTAGCTGCAGGTTGCAAATATCTTCTGTGACTCCCATCAGTAGGAGGTTTGTACCCAGGTCACAGGTAATACAGCCACAACCTCGACCCAGCCCTACAGCAAATCGATGATGGGATCTGCTCTCTCTACTCCAAAGCAGCCTCCCCAACTCCTCCGGAGGTGTTTTTAAGGGATGGATTTTTGTTTTTCCTTCAAGTGACATTCCCTTTTTTTCTTCCTCCCACTACCTCTTGCCACTAGGACACTGAAGAGGAGAATAATCCACGGGTCCATCAATACCCCAGCTGGGGATGTCATCTGCATTAAAACGTACCCCTGAGCTTGCTTAGGTGTAAGGCACAGACCCCTTGGAAGTGTTATTCTCATTTGAAACGATCTGAATGGAAAAAAATATTAAACTACATCAAAACAACCTCATTTATTTTTATTGGACATGGAGTTGGGAAGGATAAGACAGAGAGAAGAAACAACTTCTTACTCTTAATTACAAGAAGATGCTTTTCCCTACTTCTCACACCTCCCTTTAGTGAATGAAATGGCAAAAATTTGCTACGGAATTTAACACAAAGTGTGATTACCAGACAGGATGGTTCACCTGTATTATTACACACAATATTTACAAACACAGTTATCATAGAGGATAAACCTAATTACTGGTAATTAGCCCTCTTCCCTCTCACGGTCAAAACCAGACTTAATTTTATTTTATTCTAGGAAATGACCTCCATTAGTCTGACGTGCTGTTCTGTGGGAGGACCATAACCACACTCTCTCGTGCTCTGGACCCCTCAATAATCATTTATGTTCAATGTTCTGTACAGGCTGCCAAAGGCTAATCCAGCTGGGAGAACCGTTTCCGCAGACTTTTTGCACAGAAAATTTCACCTTAGAAAGGATGTCAAAAAGAAACTACAATATAGGAAGACGTAAGTTATGGCACAAGTTTGCAATCTGCACAATAATTAATCCTGTTTAAAGGAGAGAATATTTCCATACTGTAAAGAAGAGCTGCTCATGAAATTCCAGGACCTTGGCTTCTTCTATTATTATTTTTAACCCCTTTTTGGTTCCTATAACTTATCCATAACTGTGTCTGCCTTTCTGACAGTCCTACTATGCCTCTTTATCCTCACTTCCTCCTGCCGTACACCGTAGCTGATTTTTTCTGAAAAGGCTCCAAGCCTTCCTTCTCTTCTTTTTGCCCCAGTGCCTACTTTTATTAATTCTTCTGATCGTAACTCCTTCTACTTACCAGTTTTTAGGTTGTTTCCTTTTGCCTTTTGAAGTTCACAACTTCAACAAAAGCTCCTGATAACACCAATCTTCTGGGTTTTTTAATCCAAAATTCTTTTTTACGAGGTCTTGGGACTGGGAAGATTATTGCTTCTCTCCTTACGGCACGCAGCTTCCCCCCTTCACATTTTTCGCTCCTATTTTCCCACAAAGCTTTTGCCACGTGAACAAATGAGAACATATACAACGCTGTAGAATAAAAATGAAAAGGGCCAAATGAAACAAACCAGCAAATGTAATGTAAACTCAGCCAAGTCTTGCAATAATGTAGCACATAAAAGTGAATACAGTTCATACAGAAAAATTAAATAATAAGACTCATAACTGATGTAAAAAAGGTGTAAGCATCCAGACCACACAGAAGCTGAATAAGGCAAATCAGGATTTATTCAATCCATCTACCTTATCCATCTTCAAATTCGAAATTAAAGAAATAAATTATTCCTCGTGTTTTATTTGTCTTTTCCATCTAACTGCACACAGCCAAGATAAATCTGTTCAGGAAAACTGAGTGAGAATCACAGTGACCTTGACGATGGGTCTCTACCAATTGTGTTATAGAGAGAATCATGGTTTTATTGACAAGACATCCAATTTATGGACAGCGGTTCTCTTGTAAGCGATAAAACGCATCGCTATCACCATTAGATGAGGTAAGAGAGGACAGCTTTAAGTTTGATTAAAATTCAACGGCCTATTATAGCACACGACTACGCGGGACTCGCACTCGAATGCTGGGGGAAGGACCGAGATGAGGGGATGAAGTGGTGTCTTGTGAACCAGAGCAAACAGCTCATCTCATCACGTCTTCAAGAGCCTGAGGAATAATTATAATACCACCTGAAAGGAGGTTTCAGCGAAGGGGAGTTGGTCTCTTCTCCCAAGGAACAGGCCATGGGACAAGAGGAAACAGCCTCAAGTTGCGCCAGGGGAGGGTTAGGATGGATGTTGGGAACAATTCCTTCCCGGCAAGGGCTGTCAAGCATTGGAAGAGGCTGCCCAGGGCAGTGGTGGAGTCGCCATCCCTGGAGGGAGTTAAAAGCCGGGCAGACGTGGGGCTGAGGGACACTGGGCAGCGTTGGGCTGATGGTTGGACTCGATGATCTGAAAGGTCCCTTCCAACCTGGGCAATTCTAGGATTCTATGAACTGAAAATCTTCCAGGATTAAACCCTATTTCTCTCACCCTAACTTTTATATACAATACTGAAGCTCAACCCTTACTGGGCCACTTCTCTATGAAAACAGTTTGCACTGAAGAATAAAATAATCCTATCTCCAACTTCCATAGCATTTTTGAACAAAGAAATCTACCCCTTTTAAAGCTTTCACTGGGCAATGCAAGTTGCCTCATCTTCCACCACATTCCTCCCATCCTGATTCCAATTTAATTCCTCCTGTATTTAATTTATAGACTGGAATTATTTTCCCTGGCTCGCTAACACTGGAACGCAAGGTGTATGATACCTGTCATGCCCGATGTGTCACGTTTGGCTTGGCCAGCGATTTTCAGCCAAGAAACTCAACGCAGACTCGTTATCTCTACGTTATCTTGGATTGTAAATTCCTCAGGGCAGCGACTGAGACCTCAACACGGGTTGAGCTCTACTAAACACACAGGAGTGAACCCGTACAGTAAGTTTCCATGACTTCACTGCTTGCCAAACACTTCACTACAAAAACTGCCAGCCAAGAGGGGAAGTTCCTGAACACTCTTATCGGCTTCAGAAGCTGATATAAATGTAAGCAGCGTATTGAAACTGTGCAATAACACGGGGAACATAACGCAAATCCTACTGGGCACCAAAATACTAACGGATTAATGGGGTTTTAAAGCAGAGTTGAGTTTCTGTTACACTGACAGATTGCGTTCCGTAGCAATCATCGGGTTCCCATCCATTCCAAAAAACAAAACAAAAAAAAACCACCATGAAACTTTCTATTGCTTCTACCTCAACAATAATTCTACAAACTGAAATCAACAGAAATAATACTCAAAGATTCAACATTGCTCTTAATGCCCTATTTGGGCAGGGCACACTGACCGTGGCTTGACTTTTATTCTTTTCCAGCTGTACGTTTGCCTTTCCAAAGGTACTCGGGAACATGGGTGGGGGGAGCATTTTTCAATCAAAGTCAAGAAAATTAAATAACTCTTAAATAGATCGCTTGCCTCCACGGAAAACTCTCTAGCACTGTGTGCAAAAGCCAGCTGGAGCGCGCAGCAGTGCACGCTTTTATTGTACTGATTAGATTATTTGTACTGATAGGAGTGAGATATCGCTGGGTACGCTACGCAGAAATCCTTAGATACCAGAAGAGCTCATTGCTGAAGGGTAACGGCCTTTGCCGCCTGTTGGAAAGAAAAATCAGCAAATCTAGTTTAACCTCAGAAACTTTCCCTGCCATTTATTGATCCCTGACATGTATAGAAGAGCATTTATAGTTCCAAAACACACTTAGATACTGCTTGACGAGTGTTTAACCTCCACTCTCCACCTTCCTTGTTTTGAAGTGCTTTCATTATCTCCCTTACAATGAGACCATTCGTTTAGGCAGAACCAATTCCAACAAATGTAAGAAAAAAAACCCAGACCACAGGCATAGAATATTTGTAAATCAGAGTTTCTGTTATTCAAGAGCATAATCCTGCCTTGCTTCTAAACTTGTAACACAGCAGTTAATACTGAGTAGAGGACTGAAATTGTATAAACACACAGAAAAACAGGTATCCAAGGAAAGGCCCACGGGTGTGTATGCACAGAAACTCCGACTATATGGTAATGCACAGAAAGCCGTTTAAAAACACTTGGTGACCCCAATTCAGACAAAAAGCGGCATTAACTGTCTAGTTTGCAAAGTTCTATTTTATCAGTCCAATAGTGATATTTGCAAAATATAATACCGCCCATTTTCCTCCTTTGTAAGCCATGAGCACACAGTTGCTGGCTGCTTATGATTAGTAGAAGTCCCCCTACCGTTTTCCAAAGAACTGGGATAACGCAACTACGCCTAATTTGCAGCTTTATAGTCTCATAAAGTGTCCTTCTGACTGGAAGAATAACTTCTGTTTTCTGCTTTAAGATACGTCAACATGTTATTAGCATTAAATATACAGTGTGTTACGGCAATGTATTATTTTATGATATAGACAGTGAGCTAGAAAATTTCTTTCAAGTCCCTAAAGATCACGGAATCACGGAATCTTTAGAGTTGGAAGGGACCTCTAGAGATCATCCAGTCCCACTCCCCTGCTAAAGCAGGATTGCCCAGAGCACATCACTCAGGGCTGCGTCCAGGAGGGTCTTGAAAGTCTCCAGAGAAGGGACTCCACACCCTCCCTGGGCAGCCTGTGCCAGGGCTCTGTCACCCTCACCGTAAAGAAGTTCTTCCGTGTATTTGAACGGAACTTCCCGTGTTCCAACTTGTGCCCATTGCCCCTCGTCCTGTCACTGGGAACCACTGAAAAGAGCCTGGCTCCATCCTCCTTCAGCCCACCCTTTAGAGACTTGTCAACATTAATCAGGTCTCCCCTCAGCCTTCTCTTCTCCAGGCTAAAGAGTCCCAGCTCCTTCAGCCTTTCCTCATAAGGGAGATGCTCCAGTCCCTCCATCATCCTCGTTGCCCTTCGCTGGACTCGCTCCAGCAGTTCCCTGTCCCTCTTGAACTGGGGAGCCCAAAACTGGACACAGTATTCCAGTTGTGGCCTCACCAGTGCAGAGCAGAGGGGGAGAATGACCTCCTTCGACCTACTGGCCACACTCTTCCCTGTGCAGCCCAGGATTCCATTGGCCTTTTTGGCAACAAGGGCACATTGTTGGCTCATGGATAATTTACTGTCTACCAGGACCCCCAGATCCTTCTCCTCAGAACTACTTCCCAGCAGTGCATCTAAATTTTAATTATTTCCAAGACTTACAAATATTGTAAATACAAGTACTTTCAGGGTCCTTCGTTTTCTTTTGAATGTTTGCACAAGTTTTGCACAAATGAAAACACCCCGAGCTCACAAACAAACTAACAAGTGGACAAAACTACTGCTCTTTGGCCACAAGAAAACACAGAAAAGTAAATCACAATCATCAAAACAAAGATGCAAAGGTTATTTCTTGACCTAAAAATGTACTATTTAATTGAAAAATATATTAATATTGCTACCAGGCGGGTGAGGGGTCTGGAGAGCAGGTCCTGTGAGGAGAGGCTGAGGGAGCTGGGCATGTTCAGCTTGGAGAAGAGGAGGCTGAGGGGAGACCTCATTGCCCTCTACAGCTCCCTGAGAGGAAGGTGCAGAGAGGTGGGGGTTGGCCTCTTCTCCCAGGTGACTAATGACAGGAGCAGAGGGAATGGTCTGAAGCTGCGGCAGGGGAGGTTTAGGTTAGATATGAGGAGGAATGACTTGACTGACAGAGTGGTCAGGCCCTGGAACAGCCTGCCCAGGGAGGGGGTTGAGTCCCCATCCCTAGAGGTGTTGAAGAACCGTCTGGATGTGGCACTTGAGGGCATGCTCTAGTGGCAGAGGTTGTAGGGTGTTGGGTTGGACTCGATGATCTCAAAGGTCCTTTCCAACCACGAAGATTCTGTGATTAACCCAAGGGCACCAATATACCGATCTTCATTGCCCCGACATCTAAAACATCCAAGCAGACACAGATTATTCACAGACCCCCCTTCCACACGCCAACGCAAGGCAGAAACGAGCATGGTTGTGCCCCCAGCTCCTCCCCTCCCGGCACCCACAGGACAAATCCCTTCCTCTTTGGAATGCCCTGTAGGAAACCTGAAACTTTGAGAATGGCAAAGAGTTTCTCACAAAAGGGAATATTTTAGATTTCTTCTCCCACGAAAGAATCAGAAGGCGGGAGGGGTGGGAATTAAAGTTACTGCAGGATCTGTGTTGATATGGCCAATACTACTTTTTTTTTTTTGCTTTAAACAAATTAAGGGTAGTCTCATGTAATTCCCTGATATTTGCATTTGCTTTCTTTCTCAGTGTGGTTCCATAAAGCCTTTGCTTGCCCTGGCGGCTTCAGCCAGCCCTGCTCTTTCAGGACCTTGCAGAGTCGCAGCTGAAGTCCGGGTTGCGTCACAGATAAACCTCTTCTACACCCAAAGGTGCAAATAATACCTTCTCCACTATTCAGACATGGGTTTTTTGGAAGTCTGAAGAGTAAGAGGAGAATACAGCATTACATAAGAAGTTTGTAGGTAGATTTTTTTTTTTTTT